>CAUYPK010128832.1:0-13608 GCA_963574355.1 Loris lydekkerianus
GATCTCTGAGTGTTCTCCAACTTCTTTCCAAAAGGAATGTATTAGCTTGCATTCCCACCAGCAGTGCAGAAGTGTTCCCTTTTCTCCACATCCACACCAACATCTGTAGTTTTGGGATTTTGTTATGTGGGCTACTGTTACGGGAGTTAAATGGTCTCTCAAAGTGGTTTTCATTTGCATTTCTCTGATGACTAAAGATGATGAACATTTTTTCATATGCCTGTACGCCATACACCCGTCTTCTTCAGAGAAGCTTCTGTTCAAGTCTCTTGCCCATAGTAAAATGGAATCACTTGTTCTTTTCTTATTAATAAGTTTGAGTTCTCTGTGGATTCTGGTTATCAGACCTTTGTCAGAAACGTAACCTGCAAATATCCTCTCCCATTCTGAGGGCAGTCTACTTGCTTTACCTACTGTGTTCTTGGTAGTGCACAAGCTTTTTATTTTTATTAGGTCCCAGTAATGTAGGTTTGGTATTGTTTCAATTGCCCTGGGGGTCCTCATCATAAAGTTTTCTCCCAGGCCAATTTCTTCAAGCATTTCCCCTACACTCTCTCCAAGAATCTTTATGGTTTCATGTCTTAAGTTTAAGTCTTTTATCCAGTGAGAGTCATTTTTTGTTAGAGATGAAAGGTGTGTGTCCAGTTTCAGTCTTCTACAAGCTGTCAGCCAATTCACCCAGCACCATTTGTTAAATACGGAGTCTTTCCCCCAATCTATATTTTTGATAGGCTTATCAAAGATCAAATGATGATAAATGTCTGGATTCATCTCTTGATTCTCAATTCTGTTCCATACCTCTACCTCTATTTTTGTCCCAGTACCATGCTGTTTTGATCACTATTAATTTATAGTATAGTCTGAAATCTGGTAGTATGATTCTACTTGATTTGTTTTTATTTCTGAGTAATGTCTTAGCTATTGGAGATTTTTTTCTGTTTCCATATAAAATGAAGTACTAGTTTTTCCAGATTTTTAAAGTGTGACTGAGGGATTGCATTAAATCTGTAGATTGCTTTGGGTAGTATGGACATTTTAAAAATGTTGATTCTTCCCAGCCATGAGTATGGTATGTTTTTTTATTTATTGACATGGTCAGTTATTTCTTTTCTCAGAGTTTCATAGTTCTCTTTATAGAGATCGTTCACATCCTTTGTTAGGTACATGCCCAATTATTTCATTTTCTTTGGCACTACTCTAAAGGGAATAAAGACCTTGACTATTTTTTCAGCTTGACTATTGATTGTATATATGAATGCTACTGATTTGTGAGTATTTACTCTGTAGCCTGAGATGCTGCTGTATTCCTTGATCACTTCTAAGAGTTTTGTAAATGTCCCTGGGGTTTTCCAGGTATACAATCATATCATCTGCAAAGAGTGAAAGTTTGATCTCCACTGACCCTATATGGATACCCTTGATCACCTTGTCTTGCCTGATTGCAAGGGCTAAGACTTCTATTACAATGTTAAAAAGCAGTGGAGACAGTGGACAATCTTGCCTGGTTCTTGAACTGAGTGGAAATGTTTTCAATTTTACTTCATTGTGGGTTTGCTGTAGATGGCCTCTATCAGTTTAAGAAATGTCCCTTCTATACCAATTTTCTTAAGTGTTATGATCATAAAAGGATGCTGGATATTATCAAAAGATTTTCCTTCATCAATTGAGAGAATCATATGGTCTTTGTTTTTTAATTTGTTTATGTGATGAATTATATTTATAGATTTACATATATTGAGACTCCTGGGATAAAACCCAGTTGGTCATGGTGTATAATTTGTTTGATGCATTGCTGGATTCTGTTTGCTAGGATCTTATTGAATATTTTTGCTTCAATATTCATTAGAGATACTGGTCTATAATTTTCTTTTCTTGTTGGGTCTTTCCCTGGTTTGGGGATCAGGGTGATGTTTACATCATAAAATGTGTTGGAAAGTATTCCTTATTTTTCTAGTTTTGGAAAAGGTTAAGTAATATAGGTACTAGTTCCTCTTTAAAGGTTTGGTAGAATTCTGATGTGAAGCCATCTGGTCCTGGACTTTTCTTTATAGGAAGATTTTGTATAGTTGATGCTATTTCAGAACTTGATATAGGACTGTTCAACATTTCCACTTCTTCCTGGCTAAGTCTAGGAAGATGGCATGCTTCCAAGTATTGGTCAATTTCCTTCAGATTTTCCTATTTCTTAGAATAGAGTTTTTGTAATATTCATTACAGATTTTTTGAATTTCTGCTGAGTCTATGGTTATCTCATCTCTGTCATTTCTGATTGATGAAATTAGAGATTTTACTCTTTTATTTCTTGTTAGGTTAGCCGAAGCTTTATCTATTTTATTGAACTTTTCAAAAAACCAACTTTTTGATTCATTGATCTGTTGTATAATTCTTTTATTTTCAATTTCATTTAATTCTGCTCTAATTTTGGTTATTTCTTTTCTTCTGCTGGGTTTGGGGTTGAAATATTCTTCCTTTTTCAGTTGCTTGAGATGTCCCATTAAGTTGTTGATTTCCTCTTTCCATTCTCTTGAGGAAGGCTTGCAGTGCTATAAATTTCCCTTTTAGGACTGCCTTTGCAGCATCCCACAGGTTCTGGTAGTTCATGTCTTTATTATCATTTTGTTCCAAAAATTTGGTAATTTCTCTCTGAATTTCATCTATGACCCAGCTATCATTTAGCATAAAATTATTTAGTTTCCATGTCCTTGTGAGTTTGCAGATTCCTGTTGTTACTGAGTTCAACTTTTATTCCATAATAGTCTGAGAAGATACAAGGAATAATTCCTATTTTTTTTAATTTGCTGAGGTTAGCCTTGTGACCTAAGATGTGATCAATTTTGGAGGATGTTCCATGCGCTGATGAGAAGAATGTGTATTCAGTTTTGTTAGGATGAAATTTTCTGTAGACGTCTGTTAAATCCAATTGTTGAATGGTTAATTTTAAGTATAAAATTTATTTGCCTAGTTTCTTATTGAAGGATCTATCCAACAAAGCCTAAGGTGTGTTAAAATCTCCAACTATTATAGTGCTGGAGGAAATCAAGTTGCTCATATCAGTTAGAGTCTCTCTTATAAATTAAGGAGCATTCTGGTTGGGTGCATAAATATTAGCAATTGAAATTTCATCATGTTGAGTGTTTCCCTTAACAAATATGAAGTAACCATCCTTATCTTTCCTTACTTTTGTTGGTAAGCCTATTGTATCTGCAAATAAAATTGTAACACCTGCTGTTTTCTGATTTCCATTACCTGAATTATAGATGACCATCCCTTCACCCTGAGGCTATATTTATCTTTTAAGGTAAGATGAGATTCTTGTATGCAGCAGATATCTGGCCTGAGTTTTTGTATCCAGTCAGCCAACCTGTGCCTCTTAAGGGCAATTTAAGCCATTCACATTAATTGACAGTAGTGATAATCCTGGTAGTATTTTGGGTGTCAAATGTTTCAAAAGTCCAATGGACATTTTTAATCCTTTTGCCACTTTGGAAGTTGGGATTTGATAAAAAATTTCTGAGTAAGTTTATTTTGGTGGTAAAGCATTGTGCTGGTCATTGTGGAGGATGAGTCTCAGAATATCCTGGAGAGCTAGTTTAGTTATGGCAAATTTCTTCAGCATGTGAATGTTATTAAAATATTTAATTTCTCCATCATAAATGAAACTCAGTTTAGCTGGATACAGTATCCTGGGTTGAAAATTGTTTTGTTTTAGGAGGTTGAAAGTAGATGACCATCCTCTTTTAGCTTGAAAAATTTCAGCAGAGAGATCTGCAGTCATTCTAATATTCTTCCCCTTGTATGTTATAGTTTTCTTATGTCTGGCTGCTTGCAGTATTTTCTCCTTTATATTGACTTTGGCAAAGTTAATTATAATATGTCTTGGAGATGCTTTTTGGGGGTTGAGTTGTGCTGGGGTTCTGAAAATGCTGTCTGAATTTCAGAATCTCTCACAATGTTTGGAAAGTTCTCCTCAATTATGTCTTGGAGTAAAGCATCTGGGCCTTTGGAAGCAACCTCATCACCTTCAGGAATTCCAATAAGGTGAATATTAGTTTTCTTGGAATTATCCCAGAGCTCTCTGGGAGAATTAACCATTTTTGCTCTTCAATTCTCTTCCTCTTTGAGCATTTGGGAGCGTTCAAAAGCTTTGTCTTCAATGTCAGAAATCCTTTCTTCTGCCTGCTCCACTCTGTTACTGAAGGATTCTATTATATTTCTCATATCTTGGAAGGCTACAACTTCTTTTCTCAATGTGTCAAAATCTTTGGTGATTTTGTCTTTGAATTCCTTGAATTCTTGAGAAAACTTTTGAATTATTCCTAGAATTTCTAATTCCAACTTTACTTCCATTTTGTTAATCTTATTTGCCATCCAAATTCTAAATTCAATTTCTGACATCTCAGCCATTTGTTTATGAATGGGATCCTCTGGTGTGGCTGCTTTGTTGTTCTTTGAGGGAGTTGATCTGCTCTTATTATAATGTTGCGAGAGTTTTTCTGCTGATCCTGCCCCATGATTGTTTTTTGCCATTTGGCTAGATGAGCAGGTAAGGTGAAATTGGATTGGGAGCTTCTGGAGTTGTGGTTAACCAGCCCTTTGCCAAAGAGCTGCGACTGGTGACTGCAGCTTTTCCCCTACACCTTTTCAAAGGACCCAAACAGTATTACAGCCTGAGAGTCTGGAGATCTGCTTGGTGTGGTGGGGCTAGGTTGCTCTGTCTTGTATTCAGCTGATCTCTGTCCGGGTCGAAGTCTCAGCTGAAATTTGTTTCCTTGGAGTCATAGCTTGCCTCAGCAGAGAAGGCGTGCAATTGTTTATCTCTTCTCTCAGCTCAGCTCCCACCCTTTGGCTTTATTGGGTTCTTTCTGGCTGTTTTCTCTCCCTCTGGACTGGAGCTTTTGTTGAAAGCTGGTTCCAGTCAGCCATCATCCCCCACACCCCTTTATTCTGTTTTCCTGGGAGAGCTGAGTTAATGTCTATCCCATCCACCATCATGTTCCACCTTGGGATTAACTTTTCTAAAATGTAACTTTGAGCATTTGATCTGATCAGAAGCCTTCAATAGGTCTGTACTGAATACTCAGTTTAGTCAAAAGGCCTCTGCCTAGAAATTAGGACCCTTTACTATATGGCCTTTTTCTTCCTGCCTTTTGCCTTTGACCCCTCTAGTCTGGCTTTTGATGAAGTCCACAAAGTTAGCAATTCACTGGATGCTCCAAGGTAAACAAATGTGAAACAGGAAGTGATGGTAAGGCATTCTGGGAGTTTCCTCCAGGCTTTGGAACTGAGGAGAGACAGGAATATCCCTATTAGAAGGAAAGTTGGTGGTGGCCAACAAAGTATGCAGGATCCCTGAGGAAGCTAGTAAGGTCTCTCCAACCTAAAGACAGTAGAAATGTTTTATACATATTTTATACATATCACTCAACCAGCTAGTTGTCACTAGACTTCACTCTCAGAAGAACAGACCTAACACCCATATTGAGCTAGTGATCCGTGATGTTTACATATGAGGACATAGTGGTAACAGCAATCATTCTCAGATTTGATTCTTTCACTCACTTCCATTAGCCCATGGACTGACTATTTAAGCCATGGATTTCTCCTCTCTGACTTGGAAAATATTCTTTCCTTTCTTTAATGATAGCTTCATGTTTTTTTATTCTTGAAAAAAACAAACTTCTACTTCTAATATGACTGCCCTGCTCCAACTAGTATTCCATAGGCCCACAAGCCTTAGAAGTATGGGAAAGAGGAGCAATGAATTCATAGCAGGTAGAGTCTAAGCAGGGTAGGATGAGGACTGAGTGCATGGATGATGTAAATAGCTCATGTGTTGTGCATAGCAAAATCACCAACACCTTCCCCATGAAATGAGGAACACAGAGTAGGAGAAGATATTCATAATACATATGAGGTAAGACATTAAGTTTGCAAACTCATCCTAGAAAAAGTGCTATATACCTCATTTCTGAATATCACTATGGTCACCTTCAAGGTACTCCTCCTTGGGAAGCTATGCACCAATGCCAGCACCCAGTCAAAGCAATTTTCAAACTCTTTTTCTAGATTGGACATCAGGGCTGTCATTATATAGTCACTAGATGGCCAAGGGGGGTACTTCGAAGGTAACTGTAGTGATATTCAGCAATGAGGTATGTAGCATTTTTTTCTAGGACAAGTTCATGAACTTAATTGTCTAACCTTGTATACCCAATAGATATTCATATCTAAAATGTATAAAATATTCCTGTAAGTTGATTTTAAAAACCCAGATAACTCAGGGTTAGAAAAACAGGAAAAGACTTGAATAGGCCCTTCACAAGAGGATATCCAAACAGAAAATTATTATGTGAAAAGGTGTTCATTCTTTTGTTAATAATCTTGAAAATCTTGAAAATGTAAAGTCAAATCATAATCCTATATCATGCCCATCCAAAGTTGCTAAAATTTGAGAGCCTGATGATACCAAGAGTTTACAGCTGCTCTGTGATCAGCTGGAGCTTTGCTATACTTCTACTGAGATATAAATTGGTATAATTACTTTGAAAACTTTATCAGAATTTACTAAAGCTGAGCATACACAAACCCTAAGATTCAGCAATTCCACACCCCCCCCCCATTAAAAGTATACATACATTCATCACATGACATGTACAAGGTAGTTCTTTGAAAATTAAACACAGAATTACCACATGATCCAGCCATTCTATTCTAAGAGAAGTGAAAACACACATCCACATAGAAACTTGTTAACAAATATTATAGGTTGGGAAGGTTGAGAACCACTGCTCTAGAAAAACACCCCATATGTATCACCAATCCTGCCTTATCTTCCCCTCCCCTATTCCTTGGTAGCCATCATTCTATTTTCTGCCTATGTAGATTTATATACTCTGGATATATCACATAAAATGAATCACAACCTTCCTAATGCCACAGCCCTTTATTATAGTTCCAGTGGGTCACGACCCACAGGTTGAGAACTGCTGTTCTAGGGGGATAAAAAAGTTCTGAAAGTGTAGAGAGGTGGTATAGTTACACAACATGGTGAATACATTGAGTGCTACTGAATTGTATACTCAATGTAATGTGAATGGTTAATTTGATGTTATGTAAATTTTACTTCAATTTTTAAAAGACCTAAAAATGCCCCTTTCTGTCATTAGTTTTATCTTCTCTGGAAAAGATATCCCTATTGTATACACATATAGGGATTCCTTACTTTGCATAATGGTGGCACAAACTTTCGTTACCACAATTAAGTCAAATTATACCAGTTTCCAAAAATATGACTCAAATTTTAGTGATCACTGTATATTAACTGTGAGTAATTATATAAAGTAAAAACTTCACTTTTACCTCTTCAGTCCTCAGTTCACTGTGTAAAGAATAAATATGCATGATAATCAGTGACTAATCACATCACTTCTTCATGTCTGCTAGTGATTGGTCACTGCACATCTGTTATGTGGTTCATGTACAGAGAATGAGCATATAGTTGCGTTTCCTCTTGTTCTCCTGGTGATAAATCCACAGGATGTTTTTTAAAAATTAATCAGTGAAAGAGGGAATTGGCCACAAAAATAAAAATGCAACAAAATAAATTAAAAATGATAATGCCAAAAGTAAAATTCCAATCCAATGTAAATTGGATGTTATGGAAGAAATAGTTGACCATTGGACTGTTAGCACAAGATCTCAGTCAATTAAGGTTGCTATAACAAAATATAACTGAGTGGCTTATAAACAACAGAAATTTATTTCTCACAGTTCTGGAGGCTGGAGTCTGAGATTGGGGTGTCAGCCTGGTTAGACTCTGATGAGAGCCCTCTTCCAGGTTGCAGATGACAATCTTCTTGTATACTCACGTGACAAAAAGGGAGTGACATAGCTTTCTGGGGTCCCTTTTATAAGGCTACTGATCCCATCATGGGGCTTCCACCCTCAGGACCTAATTACCTTCTAGAGGGCCTATCTCCTAATACCATTATATTGGGGGCTAAGATTTCAATGAATGGGGGAGGAACAAATATTTAGTTACATTGCACATGGCTACATTTTGACAGACTCAGGCTATACTGCCAGAGGAACTTGGTGGAGGCACACTTACCAATATAAATGAACTAATTTTGATGAAAAAATGAAGATGTCCCAGAGGAAGTGATGCCAGCAAACAACTTCACATTAAAGAAACTCTCAAAGATATTTCGTGACATTGAAAGGTCAAAGGATAAAATGTTGAAAGCTGATCAAAACTTAGAAAAGAATATGACAATATGCCAATGCATAGAAGAAAGGTCACTCTTTATTATAAATTATATGACAAGAAGACAAAATTATGAAAATTACTCATAATATTTTCTGCCAAAAAAGAAAACCCCCAAACCATACAGTTGACCTTTGAACAATTCAAGGGTTAGGAGCACTGACATCCCCATCGAAAACTGACATACAACCTTTGACTTCCCTAGAACATAACTGCTAATAGCCTACTGAGGACTAGAAGCCTTATTGATAGTATAATCAGTCAACTAACATATATTTTGCATGTTTTATGTATATATACTATTTTCTTATAATAGGCTAAGCTAGAGAAAAGAAAATATTAAGAAAAGTATAAGAAAGATAAAATATATTTACTCTTCATTCAGTGGAAGTTGAGGAGAAGGAAGAGGAGGGGTGGGTCTTGCTATCTCAGAAGTAGCAGAAGTGGAAGACCATCTACATATGAGCAGACTCACAGTTGAAACCCATGTTGTTCAAGAGTAAACTGTACTTTAATTCCTAATGTTTCTCAAAAATACTTGTTTTTTTCCATTTATAACTGACAATATATTTATAATTGACAATAAGGCAGCTTTTACTCCTGTGACAAACATTTTTAAGTCACTGAACAATTTGGAATTGTAATTCTTCCCATTGATTTTTAAGATTACTTTGCATGGTATGAACTCACACAGCCATTTCTATGATCCCACACCTCTGTGCAAAGTTACAACAGCCTGTGCTCTATTCCGTATAGGTCATGTTCCAGTCCAGATACCATTACCACCAATTTAAAATATCTCTATCTCATAGCAGTACTTTTGCCACATAGTACTGGCTTAATTTGCTTCCACCATTCCCTCCTTGCCCAAAGACTTTGTAATTCCCCCCATTGCAATTTTTAAAAATGCACATTCCTAAATGAAGACATTTTCTGATTTTCTTACTCACCAAATTAAGGTGATCCCTTTCTCCCTCCTTTGAAACCTCTACCTACTGGAGCAAAAAAAGAAAAAAAAAAAAAAGAAAGAAAGAAAGAAAAGAAAAGAAAACCCTTCAATCCAAATTTGTTATAAAGGCGTATATGTTTGGTTTTGTTTTTACTTTGTTTTTGCAGATATGAAATTGCATGTTTAAAATGAGATATACCTAAACACTTGCATATAACAAAAAGGAAAAAAGTGGACAAAAGAAGTGAAAACTAGAACTTCTCTTTTCCTCCAAATAAATACGAAAATGCTAAAGCAGAGCTTTTCCAAAAAAAAAAAGATAACTCACTATTATGGCTTTTTGAGTATTTATAGAATACTGAATACTTGTAAAACGTCTATGTTAAGAACAAAGTCTGTGTGAGTTTTATTCCTCATGGGTGTGGGGGAAAGACAACACTGTGCAGCCTAAGTCATTCAGCAGTCACTCCCTCAGCCTCCCAGTTGCTGTGTTCAACTGTACTTTATACATTGCCCTTGAATAAAGAGTCACTTGGCTCCGAAATTTCTTGAACCAACAGCTCTTTGTTGAAGACCTCACAAGACTTTTAATAAAGACAACTAAAAAGCAATTGATTTTCCCCTGGTTGTAGTATGTATTCAAAAGATTGATAAGCAATATATACCATGCTCTCCCTTAAGAATGCATCCTTTGATTTGTACTTTAAAGAAAAAATTCACACAAGTCAATATTTGTTTTCTTTTTATAATAACCACATACAGGGTTTTCTGGGACAGTGGTACAACAGTTTTCTGCTCACATTCTCATTCTATGTGATTTATTTGAAATTAGCTCTAGATAATACATACTTGGATCAATTTCTGTCGACCACACACACAATGTACTACAGTACATTGCCAGGCACCCTACATCGACTGCCACCCCATCTATGATAGTAGACATATCAACTGTCATTGTATTTATAACCCCATGCTCTTGGCCTGGTTGATTAGACAAGAATACACACTTGCCTCAATTTCAACCAACCAAAGTCCCTTCTCTTGGAAATTGGATTTTGAACTGAAAGGCAGTCCTTTAGGTGGGTATCTGGACATGTGAGATATATGCTTAGAAATATGAAAAGGAAATTTCTACTTGTCATGCAGGGGAAAAATCCATCTGCATGGCAGGGAAAAAATTACTTTCCTGGTTCTAAATCCTTTCTTAGCCCACGTTCCTTCCTATAACTGGGTCCCATTAAACATCCTTACATCCTTAAAATAGATTTATTTCTTTTGCCTACTTAAGCTTATTAGACTTACTTTCTATTACTTGGTCATAAGAGAAACAAAGAATATTCTCACTCATAAGTGGGTGATAAAAATTGTGTGTATATACAGACATAGAGAAGGTAAGGATAGACAATGGAGACTTGAAAGGTTAAGGAGGTAGAAGGGGGTGGATGATGAAAAATTACTTAATGGGTTCAATGTACGTTATTTAGGTAATGGATACCTGAAAAGCCCTGACTTGTACATTATGCAATGTATACATGTAACATAATTGTATATGTACCCTATAAATTTATGCAAATAAAAACAAAAGAATATTCTAATGCAGGTGTTGAGAGACTTCATCTTTGAAATAAGAATAATGATGACACTGTTATTAATCTCAATACCAAACAAGCAGAGCAACGAGTGTCCTTTTAAAAGTTAAAATCAACTATTATTGTTACATACAAAAATTTGTAAGCTTCCTCAGGAAGGCTTTGTTACCTGTCCTAAGCTTGCTATGCAGATCCACCCTGCTTGACATGGTATACATGAATTAATCTGCTATTCCACAAAAGCACATCAGCTTTCACAAGGCAACCAAACCTTTTAGATCTGCAACTAATTCTTTATCTGTGAGGGGTATGTGGTCTCAAACATCATACTATATCTTTTATATGAGACACTCTCCTAAATGAGTAACAATTTCAACATCTTAACAGAGTCTGTGTTGGTTTCCCTGGTGCCACAAGGTCCGTACTGGGGAAAATGTCTCTCATCTGACCACTGACCATAATGGTGCTTATTTGCTTCCTGTCTAATATTATTTACCTTTAGAAATGTTAGTTATTGATGTTTTTGAAACTTAGTATTTTCTAAAATGCACTTGGTATTCTCTCTCAGAGGATTTTTTACTTCATTCAATGTCTTGTGGGTTTTTAAGCTCATTCTGATCACTAAACAGCATACAGGAACCAAGCGTCTAAACTGTCTATAAATTTGGGGAACTAGATAAATGGAACCAAAGAATAAATCTAGCAAAGATCTAATTTCCTAAACTTAACAGATAATACATCCCATTTTTTCCTGTCTTCCCCATTCTTAATTTGTTAAAAATAACATGATTACACAATCAAGACCCAGATTTAATCATTTCTTCTTTACTGGAAACAACAAATAAGAGGATTTATTTCAAGTGAAAAACTTCTTGAATATTATCAGATGTTTTAAGAGGTGTTTAGCCTTTAAATTTTTTTCTGGTCCCACCAACACACAATATTTCAGTCTAGCATCTTAATCAGTTAGCTAGTCATTTGTTAACTGTCTAGAAAACAATTAGTAAAGTCATTAATTTACTATTCTATTCTCAAGATTAATACTTGCTTTTAATTATGATAAATTATTTTTTTATTAAAGGTTCTGTCCTCACTATAAATTTAAATGTATTTGATTTTTATAAATATGTTTCAATGAAATAGGGCACTTCACAGCAGGGATAAGGGCTCAGGGAATCTTTTTTCAAAACTGACATTTGATTTCAAAAAATAGGATATATATAAACAAAAAAAATTACAAAAAAGTAAAAAGAATCAGAATTAATACAAACATTTTAAAAGTATTTTTCAACTAATAGTTATTAGTGTATATTCATATAATCAATTATATAATATTGACTAATTCACTACCCAACTACTTATCAATTATCAATGGACTTATATTTTGAGTTTGTCCTTAACACTAACTACAATAGTATGGTAAAATTTTGAAACAGAAAAAAATTTACATAAAATACAGAAATGGCTATATAAATTAAATTAAATTTAACCATCTTATGTATAAAATAAAACTTTAATAAAAAATATTTAATGCATAAGAGTTGAAGGTATAAGAAAGCATAGACAATTCGATAGAAATAAGGAAAGATGTTGAATGTGAACTATAAATTATCAAGTTATAAAAACTTATATTTTAGCTGCTTTGGAATGTAGTCTGGAAGGTCCTTAAAAAGTTAAATTTAGAGTTACCATGTGATTGTACTTTTAGGTATAATTACACTTCTAAGTATATACCCAAGATAATTGAAAACAGATATTCAAACAAAAGCTTGTACGTGAATGTTCATAGTGGTATTATTCATAGCAGCCAAAAAGTGGAAAGAACCTACATGCCCAGTGATTGATGAATGAATAAAAACTATGCGTGTATCCATACAATGGAATAGTATTCAGTCATAAAAAGAATGAAATACAAATATATGCCAGGCCGTGGATGAATCTTGATCATGTTATGTTAAATAAAACAAACCAGACACAAAAGGCCACATAGATTCCATTTATGTGAATTGTGCAAAATAGGCAAATCCATAGAGACAGAAAATAAACTGGTGTTCACCAGGGTCTAGAGAGAGGAGAGAATGAGTGTTGACCATTTATGGCTACAAGGTTTGGGGGGATATGATGAATGCGTCCTGGAATTAGATAGGGATAATAGTTACATAACTTTGTAAATATACTAAATACCACTAAATTGTATTCTTCTAAATGGTAAGTTTTATGGTATGTGAATTATATCTCAACCTAAAAATTATATGAGAAAAATAATTTATAGAAAAGGGAAATCAGAACATTAACCAATGCATGCGATAATAAATTGCTTGCTTCTTTCCATTCAGCATTTTCATCAAAAATGGCCTACATGCATTTAATAATCTATGTATACAGAAGTATCCCCTTGGAAGTGCACACCATGTATTACACAAATAATACCTCCAGGATAGAGTGGGAGCCACATTTTAAAGGACTGGGAGGAATCCAGACACAGAGAATGCCCTGTTATGCTCCACGCAGACACAGAACAAAATAGTATTGTATTTCAGAAGCATCTCCAGGACTTGGGATCCTGAATCAATAGAAAATGCTAAATTAGAAATAGAAATTTAGAGATTGATTAAAGATGGCGGCCGCGTGACAGCTTCCCTGTAACTGGGCACGCAGAGTCGGGGGAGACAAGACTCCAGGCATCTCTGGCTGGTGGGATCTGCCTATGATCATCCCTTTGAGGATACAGGGAGCCAGCAAAGGACTTCTGGACCCCAAAAGGAAGACAAAACAGTGGGAAACTGGCAAGTGGCTGTGTGTGT
>CAUYPK010128836.1:0-23051 GCA_963574355.1 Loris lydekkerianus
TTCAGTAACCATTCTGTGAACAGCTGTGCTGCGATCCCGGCCTTGTTGTTCCATTTACAGAGCACAGGCACAGTGGATACAGCATAATTCTGACGGGCCCTGGCATCTTCAGAATGCTCAGTGAGCACTGGCTTTGACTTAAGGTCGCCAGCTGCTCTAGCCCCTAATGAGAGCCAGCCTGTCCTGTGAAGCTTTGAAGCCAGGCATGGACTTCTCCTCTGCAGCTATGAAAGGCCTGGACGGCATCTTCCAACAGGAGGAGGTTTCATCTACAGTGAACATCTGTAGTGTAGCCAACCTTGGCATTGATCTCAGCCAGGTCTCCTGGGTCACCCACAGCTGCTCCACCAGCACCTGCTGCTTCACCTTGCACTTTTATGTCATGGAGACACCTCCTTCCTCAAACCTCATGGACCAGCCTCTGGCTTAGGGGAATATTGGGGCTGGACTGATCTTCACTCAGGCTTACTTTCTATCAGATATAGGCTGTTTTGCTTTCATATCATTTCTATGTTCACTAAAGAAGACAGACTTTGACTTTCCTTTAGGAACTTCTGCTCTGTATTCACAGCTTGGCTGTTTGGTGAAAGAAGCTGAGCTTTCAGCCTACCCCAGCTTTCCACACGCCTTCCTCACTGAGCTTAATAATTTCTAGCTTTCGATTTAAAGTGAAAAACACACAACTTTCACTTGAACACTCAAGAGGCCACTTGAGGGTTATTAACTGACCTAATTTCAGAAGTGTTTAAGAGAACAAGGAGGCCCAAGGAACAGGAGACGGAGGAGAGTCAGTGGAGTAATCAGCACACATGACGCTGACCAGTGAGATTCACCACTTGCACAGGTGCGTTTCATGGTGTCTCAAAACAATTGTGATGGCAACATCAAAGGTCACTGATCACCACAAGAGATAAAAAAAAAAAAAAAATGGAAAAGTTTAGAATGTTGAATTACCAAAACGTGACATAGAGACTCCAAGTGAGCACGTGCTCTGGAAACACAGCGCCCACGGACTTGCTGTGTACAGGGTTGCCACAAACCTTCAGTTTACAAAAAAAAACAGTGTCTGTGAACCCTAAGAAAACAAGGTGTGCTGTGACTGCATATGATCTATTATTTCTGAATTCTGTTTCCAAGTATCATCCCATTCCTCCCCTAAGCCTTTTCCTGTAGGTGTCTGCGTCACTAACATGGCCAGACCCTTGTGGGTGTGAAAGGTCCGGAAGAGCCTCACTGTCATTGAAGTGCTCTGACCAACACTCGCAGGCACATGCAATCCGTTTCCCTGCAGCCAGGAGCTGAATTCACAGCTCCCGGTGTCAGCGCCACGGAAGGGCAGCGGTTTCTGGAGACACGTGCTTGTCTCTCATGACGGGCTTCAGTGCGACTATGCTCTTTTCCTGAGAAGTGGGACTGTAAAGCTACGCCATGCCTGGAGCACACGATTCCATGGGGACTTGGGAGTCACAATGCCCTGAACACTGCTGGTGACAAGTACATGGGGGGAGATCAGAACATGCCCTTCCCAGTCAGGCCCTCAAGGCCCTAGGACATGGAGCAGGCCCCTCCACACAGGGCCATCTCAGTGGGGTCAGGGGGCCCAGATGACACAGCCGGCTTCACTGGCTCAAGCTGCTCAGAGAAATGGCTTCACTCCACCAGGACACGGAGCACCATTTATTAAGTGCCTCATATGAGCCAGGCCCTGTGCACATCGTGCCTTCCTCATTATAAGCCTGACAGTTGAGACTGAGCAGAGGTTACAGGATGGAAACCACACGGGGCCACCCTTGCTTCGAACTCCCTTCCCCCAAGCCCCAGCACCGAACCCCCATACTGCCCCTGCCTGGCTGATGATGGTTTCTGAGACCCTGGCTCCCCACCAGCCTGGCTGTGGGTCCACAGTGTGCCTGGCTGATGATGGTTTCTGAGACCCTGGCTCCCCACCCGGCCTGGCTGTGGGTCCACAGTGACACCCGCATCTCCCTGGCCGCCCAACACCCACAGTTCTGTTCTGGGCATGAACTCCTCAGAAGTACCCCCCAGTGCACAAATCCAACTCAACTGAGACAACTCCTAACACAAATGGAGTTTCAGTCCCTAACTCTAGGGTGGCATTTTCTAGAGCAGTTTCTACGGATTAATCCCTGATGTAATGCTTTGAATGAAATAAAACAAAAGCAGGTTCCACAGTCAACATTGGGAAGTTTTTTCTCTTGTAGATGTACAATATATCATGATAATCTTGGAAGGCCTGCAGTAGAGAAACCTGCTTCAAATTTCTCGTTTCTAAAATTTTTTAATTAAAAATACATACATCCTGAGAGTTTCTAACCCTCACTGTGGACTCCTGCATGCGGCCCTCTCGACTGTGCTCCGCTTCCCCCCTGGAAGCTACAGAGCCTGACGTCTTGGTCTCCCTGAATGAGGGGCCCGTTCACCGCAGCCCTGCAAGTCAGGCCTCATCAACTCTCACCCCAGGACCAGCAAGTGCAGTGTCTCTTCATAAAACTGCTCAAAAACAAATGATGACTCTGAAATATAATTGCTTTTAATTTTCTAAATTTTCACTTATGTAACATAATAAAGGCAGATTTATGTGACCTGATAATGACATTTTTACAAAATAACAGTTCCCCCCAACATCTTGTCAGTAGTATATAAATATTTACAATGAAAAAATAGGAAAGAAAGAAGGAAATGTTCATTAATCCAAGTCCATTTCTTTCCAAGGCTTATCAGAATTGTGAAAATAAAATACTTCATTAACTCTTTCTAGTTGCTCCTATTTACACGCCACTTCGCTGATGGTTTCGAGTTGAGGCTGCACTGCACAAGGACATCTTTGTTCTGCGTCACTGCTGCTTTTCTCTAGACTATTCTAAAAGTTTTCTGAAATAGTAAATTAAATATAAAAATGTAAACTCTGAAAGAAAATAGGAATAAATATATGTAAAAGTAATGCATTAAGATACAAACTTTCTCATAGATGTTGGTATTTTACAACACTAGAAAACCAAAATAAAATGTTCTATATTTTTTTTAAGTAGGGAGATTGTTTCAATTCAATTTGACTATGTTAACAAAGATTGCCTCTGAAGAAGATGGTTAAAAACCAGCAATGATATCATCACCTTAACTGATGAATATCCCATTGCCCCAATTTTCTCTAAAATAAACCAATGGTTTTAAAAATGACAAGTACAAACTATTTCATAGACAGCTTAAGACATCTCAACAAATCATGGTATGTTTTAACTATGAAGACTTTTAGAAATAAAATTCGAGTAATGCAGCCAGTCTGTTTAACTTAGTGATAACTACAAATGGACTTAACTCCAACGTTTAAACCAGGACTTGCAATCTCCCGCGTGCCACTGACGTGCTCGTGGAACCAAAATGGGGACTTTCATGCCAACAATGAACTGGCAGCGTCTGTGGCTCCCAGGCAGGTCCGGAGGCTTCACGTGCGGGAGCTGCGCCGCCCTCTGGTGCCTAGCGACACGTGCAGCCTCGGCTCTCTGGCCCGGTAGTGCTCGTTGAAGTCCAGCCTGAAGCTGAGAAACTGAAGACTTTCATCAGAGCTGGTCGTCAGCAACACCAGGAACTGCTGCACCACACCCTGAGCAGGGACAGAGGAGACACTCACTCAGAGGGCACTTCCCGCAAACTGCACCCACCACCCCTCCAGACTTTCCCTTCTAGAACAAGCCTTTAGTGAGGCCCTTCTGCAGGCATCCAGCTGTGGTGCCTAATGCTTACACAGGCTGGGAAGAGCTACCTTCCACAAAACAAACCAGCAATGAATACGTTCTACTTTACATAACCAACAGATTTTTCCTTTATCCCCCTGAATTCCCCAAGAATAAGCAAAACAGCAAACTAGCTGATGTTAAAACATTCTATTCTTATTTTGAATACAAAACTCAGTGTTACACGTTTATCCCTCACGGGATTTATGAAAGAGTGTTTCACCATCAGGAAGCTCTGACTAGAGAGCACAGAAGAGTGAGTCCAGGCTCTCAGCCAAGGCCTTCAGGCTCCAGTGCCAGGGAACACAAGGCTCCCACAGCCTTCCTGATGGCTGGGGTACCGCGCCAATCACATCACCTCATTCCTGAGGGGGCTTTGTAAAGAAGTGACAGTTTACTCAGACTTTAATGTGACAAAATGACTGTTTCTAGCTAAAGCTGAAAGTCATTGAGTGAGTACAAACTCCACCTCTGTCAAGTGCCACGGCCTGTGCCACAACAGCATCACTTTCCAGCTATCTTTGAGAAGTTCTCATCTGCAGACAAAAGCGTCTGGACGCACTATGTCCTCACCAACCTCTCCGAGTCCTCACTAGCCGTCACTTCCCCTTTCCTTGCTTCTGGTCAGAAACGTGACTTTCAGGCTCACAGGTGGCTTCTCGGAGGACACCTGGAGAGTTGGGGTGCACGCAGGCTCAGGCATCCCATAAAGGTGCATCAGTCTGTCTGTCTAGGTGACTGACAGGGGAAGAAAGCTTCTAAGGAATTATACTGCCAAAAATACAGACAGTACCTTCCAGTTAAGTGATGAATTGACATATAAAGACCGATGAAACTGATTGTAAGGAAATGTGAGGAATATCTCCTCCCAGGGCCGGGGCTCTGGCTGCTTGTTCACGAACAGTGGACAATGAGTGGTGGCAAACACCCTAGTACTCCAGGCACTATACAGACAGCAGAAAAGGACTTTGCTGCCGGGAAGGGAAATGTGAATGGTAATAATTTACAAAGAAGATTAAGACTGTAATTTGAGTAAAACTGGGATTACACTGATTAGTTTTTAAAACAATGTATCAACTACATTGAGGAAGTGCTTTACCATAAACAAGAACATCACTGTCTCTCTCAGCATTGAGAACAGAGGATGTTTTAAATCCTATCACTGCTTTGCAGCTGTTCACCTATCTTACTTTAATGAGAAAATGGAACTATTAGGTACCCATTTTTAAGAAATATGAATACATATTATAAACGGAACATGAGTTCAAGGGGGTATTTCATGGAAAACCTGCCCAACACCAGCACTAAACATAAACCTGTCATTCTCACCATTTATGAAATTTGTTTTCCGCGAAAATGCAAAAACAGCCCCACGTAAGAGTAAGACCACTTGTAGAAGGGTCGGCTCCCCCATGGCTGTCCTGAAGAGAAGTACAAACAGTGCAAGGCTCGGGGCACAATCAGATGTTCACCCCATGAACAGAGCAGCACACGCATAGCGGAGGGTCAGGGCTCATAAGTCTACTTAGTTACAGCATCCAGATGAAACATTCCCCATGAAATCTTCCCATCTATTTTTCTATTATTAAAATCTCATGGGGAAATGGATGAAATGAGGAACTAGACTCTCAAAATAGGAGCATAGAGACACGCGGCACAGCCCTAAGCGCTAAGCCCACCACGCGTGCCAGCAGGCAGCCGGTGTCTCCACCCAGCTAGGCTTCTGCAGTGGGGTCATCTGTTCGTGGTGGGGGCACCCTTCACGGTGAGCTCACAGCCATCCCACCCGGTGCTCATCCGGGCTGCACCTGCACCACCTGAGAGCCCGGGTGGGGCGAGGTCCAGCGGGGCAGTCTCAGGGTCCCCAGGTGTCTAGCAGGTGGCCAAGGCGGGACCCCTTGAGTGCCACTCTCACCTACACCATAGGTAGATAAGTACCAAAGTGACAGCACAGACCCACATCTGATCACCTGGAAAGCAAGTGTCAGTCACAGAAAATGCCCCGATACACACCTGGTAGAAATGAGTCAAAATGCGCAGCTGAGAACACATTTTGGGGATAGATTCCTTGAACTCTCGCACCTTCTTCTCCTCGTCCTCTTCCTCTGCTGCTGTCACGCCCCACTGGCCCTGAAGAATCAAAAGCTCCAGATGGAGTTAAAGTCTCAATGGAAGAACTGTCTGCAGAGTGGGGCGAGGCTGGCTCGTGGGGGTGGGAGACACGCTATCCATGCTCTCTGCACTGCTGAAAACTTGCATGGTAATTTTCTCAGGCTCTCCAGCTTAATTTTTTCAATTAATAATGTATCTTGGGAACATTTCACATGAACACTTTAAGTACACCGAGAATCGCCTCAGAAATGAGTAGCAATGCTGTGATCTCTCCTGGCCGTGTCGTACACACCTCTTACCCAGAAAACCACAGGGCACCCCTAAAATAACGAGCCCGAATGAGATATGATGTGTTTTTTTTGTTTTGGAGATATAGCCATTTATTTCTATTTTTAAGATTGTTTTTAATTAACGGTGAATTTGACTAAATGCCCTTTCTGCTAGTATATCTAGAAATTACCAATGAATTATTTTCTTTTTATCAACTATGGTGAATTATATTACACTATTTACAGAACCTTTATATTCCTGAAATAAATCCCAGTCTTGGTAAATTTTAAATTCTGTAAGATACTTTCATTCACATTTCACATAGCATTTCTCTATCCATACCTACAGTCCAACTTGTTTTTCTCTGTGCATTATGACAGCAGCCTCACGGTGCTCCCAGCCCAGTGTGGGATTCCCTTGTCCATGACTGGAGGTTGGACACTTCTCAGCATGCTGACCAGGGGCTAGCAGCTGAGCCCTTCAGTAATTTTGCTTCCTTAATAAACTGTTTTGTCTAGAATATGCTTTCTCTTCCTGCCATCAGTTTTGGAAACCTATAAAAAAAAATCACTGATATCCTTCATAGACAGATTTCTGCAGATCTGAGAAAAACAGTACATTTTCTCACTTTGTGCCTTCTCTTCCCATTATTGACTAGATTAGTTAATAGCTTAATCTCCCACCATCCTTTGCCCCCCCCCCCCAAAGAACCAGCTCTTGGTTTTAACTCTTTTACCTATTTCCTAATTCATTAATTTTTGCTCTCATCTTTAATTACAACTAATCAAGTGTAGTGCAATGGTGAGAGGAAGGCTGGACCGGGAGGCCTGTCTGGAACTGGCCGCACAGTGGCACCAGCACACCCAGCCCGCCTTCCAGTTCACCTCACAGCCGCGTTCCCAACAGGGCAGGTGTGATGTCTACTTTCCTGACTCTGCTTCTCTCTGGGTCACTAACACAGGCATTGGGGGCTACAGATTTTCACAATTATGTCCTCAAGTAATTCATCTTTCATGGTCTGCAAGAAACAATTACACTTCTAGTACTAATGGGCGTCACCCATTGCTCCTTGCCCCCACTGGTTTTTAAAGGAGCACTGACAGTACACTGCCCGGGGCTCGCAGGGGCTCCCCTCACCTTCTCCCTTCATCATGACCCGCACACTTTATCCCTCCAGGGCCTCCACCCTCCCTCTTGCTCACTGTTTGTGCCTTGAACCACGACTTCCTTTCCTCTGAAGAATTCAATTTGTTTGATATGCCTTGGCCACTGTGTCCCTGAAAACATTCTACACCACTCTGTTTTGACCATGTGTTCTATGCTAGAACTTCCAAGCTAGCAGGTCTGCCTGACAGGGGGGACCGTCAACATGTAACATGGGCAACTATGAAACTGCCCCTCCTTGGCCAGCTGACATGTTTCATATTTCTGTCTTTAACATCGTTTTAACATATTTACTCCTGTTTCACTTGATGCATGAACTTTAAACACTATCAAGAATGGAGAAATCGCAGTATTTATGCTACTTCCTAATTCTTTCTCCTCTACCAACTTGGGTCTTTTATATCTTTAAACAAGATTTTAAATAGCTCTATTTTATTGTAATTTAAAACATGCATAATAAATCATCGCAAGATGAATATACGCCCACATCACCACCGAGTGCGTGGAGATGGAGAACGTGGCTAGCACCCCAGAGGATGCTCCTAGGACCTCTCCCAATCACTCCCCTTCTGCCCAGGGACCTCCAGCTACTGCAAGTGATGCTGGTGAGCCTGAGAATGCATTTTCACCGGGAGTGTACCTGGAAGAGGAAATGCTGCGTCACAAGACCCCAGGTCAGCCCAGGCCACTGCCTGAGCTCCCAGAGCAGTGCCCCAGTTCACCTGGGACAGCAGCACCGGACGGCAATCACTTTCATGTCCTCACCAACAGTTGTTACCTGTCTTTATAATTTTAGATGTCCTGTTATGGTGTCATGTATCATTGGGGCTTTTAACCCTGACTTATCTGATGATTAATGAGGGAACCTTTTCATAAAGTAAAGACACATTTAATGGGGTTATCCTATGGATTTATAAGAGCTTTATACATTATGGATGAGCTATTGCTACATGTATAAGTTCTCCAGCTAGGTCAATCTTTATTTTATCATAAAGATTGTTACTTCCCTTTATAGCCAATATGTTTTATACTTAATTTAAGAAAAGTCTCCTTACCTTAAGATCCGTACTCTGCTCCTGAAAGCTTTAGTATCCTACCTCCATGTTTAGATTTAAACCTGCCTTGTGTTGGCTTTTCTGTGTTGGGGTGAGGGCGGGTCAAGAGATAATCGCCTAACACCATTTTCTGGGCCCTCCTCCCCAGGCTCTAGGTGCCACCTGCGGTGACTTAACAACCTCCTGCTTCCTCCTCCTGTGACCTACAGCACACCATGCTTTGAGCAATCTCGACTTCACAGTGAGTCTCGAGCACACACACAGACTCACTCACGTCCTTCTATTTTGTTCTTGTTCAGTAGTCTCTACTCTAGGCTTTACGTGTTTCCACATAAATTTTAGAATTAGCTGATCAACTTCTACCAATAATAAAAATTGTTGAGATAAGAATTGGAAGTTCACTGAGTTTATGTATCAATTCTCTGACCCATGAACACATCATTCACCTACTTAGAACCACTTTTATGTCTCCCAATAATGCTTTCTATAAGTCAGACGATAAGATGCTTTAAAGGTTTATGGGCCGTCTGGACTCTCCCAAATACTCAAGCCAGTTGCAATGGCACAAATGCAACCACAGACCATGTACAGACAGAACCGGGAGCTCCCCAGTACAAGCAGTCATGGAAACAGGCCAAACCTGACCCCTGAACTTTAGGTTATAACGCCCGTTTCAGTTTCCTGTAGAGAGGACCTACATACATTTGTTACATTTTAATGCTCTTCTAGTGGCATTTTTTTAAATTTTGCTTTCGTTATTCCTAATACAATAATAGGGTTTTGGATAAAGACCTTGTTTTCAGCTACCTTGATAAATTCACTTATTAATTCCAATAATTTATCAGAAGATTACTTTAGATTTTCTAGGCCTACAACTATTAACTTTTGCAAAAAAAAATTAAAAATAAAAAGATGACTTTTTTTTTCCTTTCACCCTATGCTTCCTCCTGGCTCGTGACACAGCCTAGAAGTGCTCTTATTCTGTCTCAGGGAAACCCTTCCAACATTTCACCATATTTTGCCATAGATTTTTCATGCAAACCTTTTTAAAAGGTTTTACTAGGTATTAAATGTCTTACTCCATCTACTGATACAATGATATAATTTTTCTCCTTTAGTTTGTAAATGTGAACTTCAGTAATTTTATTAGAATAATGAAAAGAACACTGTATTCCTGAAATAAGCTCAGACTTGTCTGTAACACATTATCTTTTCAGTACATCACAGGTCAGTGATCCTTTGGATTTTTACCTTCATAATAATGAGAAAGACCAGTCCACAGAGCAGAGACTGACCAAGTTAGACTTGTCTAAATGTTTTGTAAATTTGACTCTGGAGTCAGGTTATTATCTTTCATCATTCACCTTTGTTTTGTAAATAAAACAATCCCTAAAAACTAAAAGCCAAAATGAAACTGATCTGTGCACTGAGTCAATGGCATAGCCTCCCGGGACTATTACTTCAAGGGATGCTATCACATGGAATTTGAACACACTCACCTAGTGAAATACATTCTAAGGAAGAAAAGAAAGAAGTACAAAAAAACAAAGTTCTTTTTGAAACTGTGCTGCTGCTGCTGCTGGTACCAGGGTCCTCATCCAGCTGTGGGCGTGGGTACACACGGGTGTGGCTGCAGTAAGAGCGGAGGGGACTGAACAAAACAATACTGGAATCCAGGCTTTCAGCGCTGAAATGTGAACTATAAAAATGAAAGAAGTGAAAGCCCTTTAACCCTAAATCTGAACTGGAACAGGCATGAGGCCTTTTCTAATACCAGTGTTTCCAGAATATACCAAAGAAGCGACTCGTGCTCTTAGTGGCTCTGACTTCCCAAGTGAGCATGGTCCTCTAACACAGACCTTAAGAGAAATAATACTGAAAAGTAATACAACTACCCAAATTGTATTGACTCAACAATTTTGACTACCTCAAGAATAAGTAGAGTCATTGGTTAACAAGAGGGACACATTCTGAGAGCCAAAACCTCGTGTGACGCTGCAGAACACAGGCACACAGACCACACCTAGTGGGGACCCTAACACAACGGCCTGTGCATCTAGACTCGTATGGTGCTGTGATCTCATGGGACCCCCATCACACACACGGTCTGTCGTTGACTGAAAGGTCATCTGTGACACAGGAAAAAGCAGATGACATAGAACATGACATGAAATCCAAAAAATCCTACAAACCACCAGATCTGATTGGTAAGTCTTCCCAATTCCAGTTCAACGAGGACACATGCTGGAGAAGTTGCTGAAAATAATGTACAGCACAGAAATCTGGTTCGTACACACATGCGTGCGCACACACACCTATACATAAACATACATACTCATATCCATGCACAGATACATGCGCACAAGTAGACACTAAACACATATGTATACCCAAACATGCACACACCTGTACACGTGTACACACAATTAAACACACGTGCATGTACACACAGGTGTGCACGTATAGACACAGGGTCTTCATCTTAAGACGCCCTACTTAAGATTCTTTTACTTTACGATGGTTTTATCAGGACACAGGCTGAGTAACCTTTCTCTAAAGTGCTTAAGACCAGAAGTATTCTGAATGTCAGGCTTTGGAATATTTGCATGTGTACATAATGAGATATCTTGGGGCATCATTTCAGTGTCCAGAAGTTTCAGACTTAGGAGCACTTCAGATTAGAGATGTTCAACTTGTATTAAATGCACTTTTCAACTTCCGATATTCTCAATTTATGAGAAGTTTATCAGGATGTCAACCCAGCATAGGCTGGCATACATCTGCATATCTGCATACACACCCCCTGTGCACAACCCGCCATGGGGCACCAGCCAACAGCTTCCTGACCCCAGCACAGGCTGATGCACATCTGCAGACACACCCACTGTGCACAACCTGCCACGGGGCACCAGCCAGCAGCTTCCTGACCCCAGCACAGGTTGATGCACATCTGCAGACACACCCACTGTGCACAGCCTGCCACGGGGCACCAGCCAGCAGCTTCATGACCCCAG
Source organism: Loris lydekkerianus (assembly GCA_963574355.1). Classification (NCBI taxonomy): domain Eukaryota; kingdom Metazoa; phylum Chordata; class Mammalia; order Primates; family Lorisidae; genus Loris; species Loris lydekkerianus. The sequence continues at coordinate 11,368 of CAUYPK010128836.1, forward strand.
CACAGGCTGATGCACATCTGCAGACACACCCCCTGTGCACAACCTGCCACAGGACACCAGCCAGCAGCTTCCTGACCCCAGCACAGGCTGACGCACATCTGCAGACACACACCCTGTCCACAACCTGTCACGGGGCACCATCCAGCAGCTTCATGACAGCAATGCAGAGGTGGGGCAATTGCGGAGGCACCCGTACAGATGATTTCCACAGCTCAACACTTACTAGTGAAAACTAGTATGAGATCTCTGGTTCTCCTATGTGCTGTTTCTTTAAACATGGTGATGATGGTGTGGGTGACCCCTCCATCTTCAGGACGGTCAGTAGGAGTCTGAGCATATCTCAACTTATGTGAAAATCTCAGCAGGAAAAGTATTTATTGCCCTTGTTATTACTGGCAAGAAGTTCACTATTAAACATGATAAATCAGTATAAAAACCATACCTCAATCTCATTCTGTTTCTTTTTCTCTTCAAACTGTAGTCTTCTCTGTAATTCTTCCAAAGCAGTTCTATATATTGCGTCCTGAGCATTCTGAAGTTCAATGATTTGATCAAACACAGCTCTAAGTTGGTTTAAAAGTGCCTATAAAAGACAATTTTTTATGAATATAACCTCAACATGCTTATTAAGTTTTTAAATAAAATATTGATAATAAGAAAAAGAAACTATACAAAAAGACATCAACACAAATCCCCCAGTGTTCACGAGTTGCTGACTCACTTCCCCGACGTGCCAGGACCCCTGCTCCTGGACAAGGCACTGGGGAAACACCAGCTGCACCTACTGCATGGAGCAAACCCCACACACTAGGTCCCTGGCGCCCCGCTCTCTATGCAAACCATCTCCAATTCCCACAACAGTCTGGCAGCAAAGAAGCTCTACCCCCAATTTCAAAGCCAGACAGTAGGTAGTTATCAGTGGGACTATTCCAAGGATTAGAAAAGGCTAGGGAACCACCTCATGTGACTTTTGTGAGATATATCAAAACCAGGTAATAGAAACTATAAGAAAGAAAATTCTTTTTTTTTTTTGAGACAGAGCCTCAAGCTGTCACCCTCAGTAGAGTGCCATAGCATCACAGCTCACAGCAACCTCAAACGCTTGGGCTCAAGTGATTTTCTTGCCTCAGTCTCCCAAGTAGTTGGAACTATAGGCACCTGTCACAATGCCTGGCTATTTTCTGGTTGTAGTTGTCATTGTTCTTTTGCAGGCCCAGGCTGGATTCGAACCTGCCAGCTCTGGTGCATGTGGCTGGCGCCTTAGCCACTTGAGCTACAAGCGCTGAGCCAGAAAATTCTTAGTATAATATAAAAAGCAGATACAGCAAGGTCTATTAAAAAAACTGGTATCATATTTTATACCAGAAATAAAAGGAACGCTTATCACTGAGGATAAAGCTCTCAATGTTTTAAAACCTACCTACATCACAGCATACATCTCTAGTCACTGCTGTTACTGTGGGTCAGTCCTCCTCAGTATACACCTGGCTAATACCGCTGTGCTATCCACACCCTGCACAGACTACCACTATTTACCATAATTACCAGGCTAGGAAAATGTGGGCACAGACAGCCCTCAACAGCTCAAACACCTTCTGGAAAGCATCAAATCTAGCAATTATAACGTACCCACACATCATGACTTTTGCTTAAAAACAAAAGCAACTAACACCTATGTGCCAGCCACTCTGGCAAACGTTTTATTTTAACTATGTAATTTGATTCTTACAAACCTGTTTAAAAGAGACTAACACCAGGCCCTCTGAAAACGTGAGAACACAAATCAAAAGTTATCAAGCATGTTGGCCTTTGGTCGGTCGGCCTACAGGGCCCTATCCTATCTGCACGTGGCCCCCACAGGCGGGCTGGGGCTCTGTCCTGCTGGTCACCACACTGGCACACCTGACAGTGGCAGAGGCTGCTGACCAACACCTGCTGACAAAGAAACCTGTCAACTGACAGAATCTATGACACCGCCTCTAATTTTGGCCTGATTTAGGTTTAGTAATAGAGATTATTTAAAAGGTCCCCAAACCTCCTGAGGTATAAGTTACTAATTATATTCAAAATACTTTAATTTTGTCCCATTATTTCAATAAATTTATAAAAACATATGAAACATTCTATAAGCATTCTTGATCTGAGCAGTGTTTTCATGCATGTAATTGATAACTCTTTAATGATGAAATACACTGTTATCAAAATACTTATGCTTGCTAGTGCAGACACACTTGAAATGCAACAGAATGAAAGCCCTAACGTAGCATGGCGTCAGGCAGCCAGAGGGGGAAGGAGCCCTCTGTGAGCCAGAGGCATCTTTTTTTCTTTTTAGAGACAGAGTCTCACTTTTGTTACCCTCGATAGAGTGCCATGGTGTCACAGCTCACAGCAACCTCCAGCTCTTGGGCTTAGGCGATTCTCTTGCCTCAGCCTCCCAAGCAGCTGGGACTACTGGAACCTAGGACTACTGGAGCCTGATACAACGCCTGGCTATTTTTTTGTTGTTGTTGTTGCAGTTTGGCCAGGGCCAGTTTCGAACCCGCCACTCTCGGTATATGGGGCTGGCGCCCCACTCACTGAGCCACAGGCGCCGTCCAAGCCAGAGGCATCTTCGCAGACTTCATGTAAAAGTGCACTGAAATCGTGCCCAACCACGATGCATCTGTTCCCAGTGGAAGCAACGTGCTCCTTCTTGCCCTAGACCTTTAAACAAAACCGCAACTCCAGGAAGATGCACCACACAGAACACCCACATCCAGAACACAGGCCCTGAGGGCCAGGGGCACATTAGGGTTTGTCTAACTCATGTTTGACTCTAACTCATGCAGTCAGATACCGACTTGAAGAAGGTAAAAATACAGAAAAGACTTTTATATTAGTAGAGCAGGAAAATGAAAATACAACCCCGAGGGCTCTACATTTCTTCACACCTTTCCTGTGAACTTTCGCACCCATGTTACCACATGCTTCGTTCTTAGGTAGGGTGACTTAGTTTATTCTGTGCACATCTTATCTGTCTGTAACTCAAATTCCTCATTCATGGTTAATTTTTTTCTTCTGAATGCCATGGTGGGATGTTACTGTCCCACCCAGGACGTGAGCAGCACCACTGCTCTCTACCATTTTCATACCATGTGCACACACATCCTCATGTCAGCACTACTTACAATAAAATTGACCTAATTGTCAATGTGGCTGCCATCGGGGGATTCCTAGGATTCTCCACTGCATAAGAACCCAAGAAAAGCAGGTGGGTGTTTGGTTTCTGGAGCCTTACCCTGGAGTCGCTGTCCAGCAGGCAGCGGGAGATGATGGTGTCCAGGAAAACCTCGTGGGCCGCAATGATGTGGTCTAGGTCCTGGGCCCGCTGCACCTTGTTCCAGAGTTCATCCCAAGAGCACTCGAGCACCTGGGGATGACAGTTTGAAACCTCCAGATGAGGTCACGCTCGTCCTGCAGTAGCATAAAAGCATTAGATATGACCTATTTAAATTAAAATCGACAAGATGATTAAAAAATACCTCAAATGTGATGTAATACTGCATCTGATGGATGAAATGGACCATCTCGGAGGCCAGAATGTGACACTGATGCAGCACTCCAGAGAACTCTGCAAGGTGAGAAACACAGGCGTCAGCACCGTGCCCTCCCCTCACTCCCTGCAATCCACCTCCTTAGCTAGAAATAACCTCTCTGTGTAATAACCTCTTCTGTGCTGTTCAATCTAAACAAGAATTTGCCATATGATCAGGTAGATTTATGTTACTATACCTAAAATAAGAACCTCACAAGGAATGGCATAAAACACAACCATGTTTAAGAGTTAAATACAAAAAGTATATTTTACAATGGTGCAGTACTATTGAGCTCTATTTTATGGCTCCTTTATAATTAGTCTGCCTACTGTGCATGAAACAGTTACTATTCCCCAGCTATCTGGAGACCAAAAAGACATTTACTGGGAAGTGAAAGTGGCCCAGCCACCTGTGAGTGGTCAGGAATGGGCTCACACCTGGCGTTTGTCCTTCATGAGGTCAAACACTATCAGAAGGGAAAGGTTAGCACAACTCTCTGCTTGTGCTTTGCGTTTCTTCTTCAAAGAATATTGTTACATAATGCACCTGACAGTTGGAAGTGGAGCCAGGCCCTCGGTGGGTGATCACGAGAAGGCTTTACAGCATGGTCAAACTGAATCCCCAAACACTCTCGCTTACAAGCTACCTAGACGAGGAGATAAATGCGGCACTGTCACGCAAGAACCAGCCTTACCCTTCCTAAGAGCGGGGTGAGTGAGACATGTAAGAGGAGAGGAGGAAGAGACGGTGCTGTACACTTTCTAACCAAGTGCTTCCTGCTAGTGCAGCACTAGGGGCCACCACGGGGATTCTGCGCCCTGGGTCACCACCTACTGCCTGGTCAGCAGAGAAGTGGGGGAGGAGGTATGATTCTAACACTCATCAAAATCTAAATTTTTTTTTTTTTTTTTTTTGAGACAGAGCCTCAAGCTGTTGCCCTGGGTAGAGTGCCATGGCATCACAGCTCACAGCAACCTCCAACTCTTGGTCTCAAGCGATTCTCCTGCCTCCACCTCCCAAGTGGAGATTACAGGCACCCACCACAAGGCCCGGCTATTTTTTTTTTTTTTTTTTTTTTTGGTTCCAGCCATCATTGCTGTTTGGTGGCCCAGGCTTGATTCGAACCCACCAGCTCAGGTGTATGTGGCTGGCGTGTTAGCCACTTGAGCCACAGGCACTGAGCCAAAATCTAAATTCTTAAACAGAGGACAAAGATACACAAGTATAAAATGCATATGAACTGCATAACTCTGTGCAAAGGTCCAGATCACACCACAGCAATAACATAATCTGATCCTGATGTGAGGCCCGGTCTGCCACACGGGCTGGACACCTGGAAAACGGCAAGAACACGTGCAGAAAGGGCTGTTACCCAGCCTCCAGCTGCCTGGCCTCAGAGAGCAGTGAGGCTTCTAGACGACAGAAGGATCAGCAAGAGAGGTGGTTCCAAGAACAGAGCCCAAGAGCGTTAAAGTGGGTAACAACCTACGTGCCTCACTAGCACTTCCCTGGGAGAGAAGAAAGGGGTGAAGACGTGGAGCCAAAGACAAAAGATATTTGAAACAAAATTTCAAAAGACAAAAAAAAAAAAAAAAACAAAAAACAAACTTTTTAAGGCAGAAGAACTTTTATTTAGAAAAAACTGATGACAGACTTGTACACGCACATCTTTCAAGTGAGTTAAATTAGTATAAAAAGTGAAGGGCATTGACACATCACTCCTCAGGCAATGAACACAGAGGTGGCCACAAAGCCTGGTTGGCCACCAGCAGGGCTTCCTGCCACCTCCACATCCAGTGGAGCATGTCACAGGGCAGCGTGCACACGACTCAGCGCCACCCTCGCCAACCACTATTGCTCTGACGGACATGCTGGAGGCACAGCCAAGGTTTAACCAAGAAGCTTGAAACTCTGCAGAGTCCTCAATGCTCCCTGAGGAGCAAGCTCACCTCCGAGAGAGTGAGGCCCAGCGCCTCCCTGAGGTGTCATCACGGGTGCCACACACCTACACGTACCTCCTAACATCCTACGATTGGGGCAACAGGGCAAGCTTCATGACTCACGTGAAGCCTAAATCAGAGAATGTACCTTCCCTGCTAAATTGTAAAAAGGAGATTGCTCATTTAACACACAAAGACTCTTCAACTGAAATTAACTCTCAATGTAAAGGCACCAAGAAGTGTTTGAAGTGACACCAGCTGTGCTGCAGTGTGAGCTCTGAGGGAATAACCACCACTTAGAACTACTCCAGGCTTTGTGTCCACCCCACTGCATCACCAGCCCATTACGGACAATCTGAAGCCGGGAGGTCTCACCAAGGACCCATCTGTGTGTTTAAAACATCTGATGTGCACACAGAACCGTACGTGTACTGGTCCTCGGGATATCTCTTTCCCCCCAGTGCTGCAAATAAAGTTTATGCAAAATGTTTAGATACCATCTGTGGGGGGTTTATTTATCTTCTTAACTTTATCAGAATTCTGGCGGATGTGTTCACTGGGAAATAAGCTGACCAGTGCCATTACAAATCACACGTCATGACACCTGGGTCTCCCACGACCTCCAGTATCCCTGAGTCCACCTTCTCGGGATGCATGAACTTCAAAAGCACCATTCTGACCTCCTCACGGCAGACGCCCACTGCTCACACCGCCTTCCGTGACAGCAACACAGCACACTCACCCAACGACCACTCCTCAGGTAGAACCTAACACACAGACCTTGTCACGTGTTCCTCATAAACACAGATTCGCCATGTGTTCCTTACAAACACATTTACAAGGCTCCTCTCAGTACTTTCTCTGGGGACCCTATATTTGCTACAAAAGCATAAAAATGTTGTGGCTACTCTTCATCTCCACGTTCCTAGTCGGTTCTCCATACATGGGGAAAGCAGCTCAGTTCCCTGCAAGGGCTGGCACTGTTCTCTGCAGCCTGCACTCTGAGGCTTCCTCCTGGTTCTCAGGAGCCACACTGACAGCCCGACAGTATTTAAATAACACAGCTTTCAGGAGCACAATGTGAACATCCATGATATTTCACTTCTGAGTTCCTACTAATGAAACCAGGAATTTTCCTCTGGCTTCACATCAGCCTGACTGTAGATACACAGTGATTAAATTATCAATTCTATTTTATAAGCTTTGATTTTTCTTGAGTGCACAATTTCTCCACTATTGATTAACATTCTAGGTTCTTTCATGTCACACATGCTCCTCAGGAGTGCACCTGCCACGCTCCTTGGAAGCTTACCTGCCACGCTCCTCAGGAGTGCGCCTGCCATGCTCCTCAGCAGTTTACCTGACATGCTCAAGAGTTTACCTGCCACACTCCTCAGGAGTGCACCTGCCATGCTCCTCAGGAGTTACCTGGCATGCTCCTCAGGAGCTTGGCGTTGCACATGTGCCCCTTCCGGATGTCAGTGAGGATATACTCCATCCGCTTCGCCCTCCAGAGGAAGTTAAACACTCTCAGGTAGTGGCTCATACATTCCCGAGTGAACACCTGCAGAGAACACACACAGGCTCACACTGTTCCACACACAAGAATCCTCTCACCAGTTTCTCTCTCCTTCAGCTACTTGTAATATTTATTGCTTGATCCTTACAATTTTAGAACTTGACTACATGCTACTTTATCTTATTTTCTGTATTCATGTATTTCTTGCCTGTTCCCAAGGACTATCTATTTATTCTTCTTCACATCTTTTTGTGCCAGTATCTGGTAGGTGTTCAATACTGACTGATAATTAACATCTAAACAGGGGTGATCAGAACTCATTCAAAGGTACTCAAAATCAAACATGAATGTTGTGGAGGTTACCCAATTTTCCTGTGCTGCCCACATTATAGTTAACACTTTTGCAATTATAAAGATTAAGTGTGACTAGTTTAACTGATTTTATGAATAAATCAAAGGATTCTGCAATAATCAAATGATATCCTATAGGGGTCCTTTAAATACCATATTCTAGTAACACATTTAAAATAACTTGATTTTTTAAAATTTCATCACTTCTCCGCCTTTTAGCTAAGATCAGATGTGATTTTTTTTTAATTTGGTTTAATCACAAATCTTTAAGGATATTAACTCTTTAAGAGGAAGAAAATCACTTTCTATTCAATTATATATAGAAAAACATCATTTTCCTTTGGCTACTAGTAAGGTCTCAAGACCTTAGGTAAGGTCCTTATCTAAAACTGGTTCACTGGAGGCCAGGATCAGTGGCTCATACCTGTAATCTCAGCACTCTGGGAGGCCAAGGTAGGGGGAGGCCTTGAGCTCAAGAGTTCAAGACCAGCCTGGGCAAAAGCGAGACTCCATCTGTCCTAAAAATAAAAAAACTAGCCTGGCACTTGTAGTCTCAGCTACTAGGCAGAAAGCTCACCTGTGAGCTGTGTTGACACCACAGTACTCTATCCAGGGCAACATAGTGAGACTCTGTCTCAAAATAAATAAATAAACAAGCAAACACAAACAAACGAGAAAGATAAAACTGGACACTGGGCCAGGTGCGGTGACTCACGCTTATAATCCTAGCACTCTGGGAGGCCAAGGCAGGTGGATTGCCTGAGCTCACAGGTCTCACATTTGAGATCAGCCTGAGCCAGAGCAAGACCTCCTCTAAAAATAGCCAGGCATTTTGTGGCAGGTGCCTGTAGTCCCAGCTACTTGGGAGGCTGAGGCAAGAGAATTGCTTGAGCCCAGGAGTTTGAGGTTGCTGTGAGTTATGATACCACAGCACTCTACTGAGGGTGACAAAGTAAGACTCTGTCTCAAAAAAATACATAAATAAATAAATACCACTGGAAATCAGTAATAGAAGTAAACAGATTTTTATCCTGCCTACTGTCAAGATGAAAGATAGTCTTTCCATATCCTTCTTCACCTAATATTAGGTTATCTTACTACATATTACAACTTCATGACCTTAAAACAAAAAATAAATCCACATTCAGTTACAGTCAACATCAATATACTAAAAATAAATATACTTAAATATACTAAAAATTTTACACGAATAAAATTACTGACTTTACCTGAATAGTTTAAGATTCACCAAAAACAAGATAAACCAAAAATATTTTAAATGTTTATGAACTATGTTTAGCTAATGTTATTTTTATTTGAGTAATCTAAGTTTCAAATTTCCCGGATTAATTTTCTAAATTGGAACTGCAAAAAAATTTCACCTACATTGTATATCACAGAATTAATAAAAAGCTAAAATTACACAGTTATAAGATGTAATTACATAATTAAAAAGACATGTACCTATTATAATTGAATTCTGCACAAAAATGACAACCTCAATTATTAAGAACAGAAAGGATATAGTGGTAATAAAGTAAATTAAATTTAACAGGGAAAAAGCAAAAAACACATTTGACTCTAAAAGTTTTTCAAAAATATAACAGTCCTCTTTTTATCTTTCTAGTAACTTTTGTTTGTAACTAGATACAAATTAATTTGATAATTGTCCCAATTACTAACTTTGAACACTTTAAATTATGAAATATAATTATAGGTATGGCAATTCAGCCAAAAATATGCTAACCCCAGGACATGTGCTACCCCCCAAACTGGAATGGCAGATACCAGAGTTGTATGGGCTGGCCCCCAGCCCCACACACTCCCAAGCCATGGCCGGGCAGACCCTGTCATCCCAGGGCAGGCCAGTGCTCTCTGCAAACCTGTGCACTCTATGCTGCTGCCCTCAGCCCACCTGAGCTGGCCACAAATTGATACCCACTTGCCACGAATAGGGAAGTAAATGCTTTTTAAAATAAATCTGATATAAACTTCTTTCCTTTAGTCCTTCTACTAAAGCAGAGCTTTTAAAAATCTAAACATTAACAATACTGCATGATCAACTGTTCACAGCATATAACTTATAACCTTGATACTGTTAAGATCTGCACAATTATGGAATAATTATTAATTATGAATCTAGACTGTGCTCAGTTTACCTGTTTGTCAAAGCACTCATACTGTGTGAAATAACTGATGCAATTAAATTCACATAGCATATTTTTTGCTATGAAAATAATATGGACTATAGATAAATTAATAAGGCAGGTAATATGAAATTTGCTAATTTAAATAATTTTAAAATAATTTTTTAAAATATCACACTGTTTCTGGGCAGCGCCTGTGGCTCAAAGGAGTAGGGCACTGGTCCCATATGCCAGAGGTGGCAGGTTCAAACCCAGCCCCAGCCAAAAACAGCAAAAAAAAATCACTGTTTCTATGAAAATAATATGGAACGTAGATAAATAAGGCAGGTAATGTGAAATTTGCTAATTTAAATAATTTTTTAAAATATCACACTGTTTTGTACATTCTAACTGTTTTAAACTGTTTAGGATATAAGCCAAAGGGAAAAAAACCTAATTTGTATATGACAAAAATTAAATTTCAGGGCAATTTTATACTTAGGTGTGATCTAATAGGGCCACTACATGCCGGGGATCTGTGTATAAAGGAACCACACCAGTAGCCTCCATTTCAGAGCAGACACAAGAGATACCTTTGTCAGTGGCCAACCCGCTAACCCCAAAGGACAAGAAGGAAGGTGTGGCCTGGATGAACCTCCAGCCGCAAGGGCCATGCCCAAGAGGCAGGGGCCACCCTGCAGCTGCACCACCAGCCAGAGACTCTGCGTCACTCTCAACTGTTCTTCCCAGTACTTAAAAGAAATTCAATGGCCTTCCTCAGTATTTGAGATACAGGCATAAAAATGGCAGAGATACGTTCAAAGAGCTATCTTGGTCAAGTCTGAATGAAGTAAGAATGAACACTAAAAGACAAGGCATGTCAACTGAAGACATCAAAAGACAGCTAGCTCCCTGGTCAACGCTAACATCTGGTCGACTGTCAGAGGAGTTTCTGCACATAAACAACAGTACTATGAACAGCACAGCCCTTTCCTCAACAGTTTAAACAAGGACTAAATATCAAATTCCCCACACACAGTAAAAATATGATATCCCTAAAACACACTTTATCCTAAACTAGTCACTGCTATCTAAGGATAAAATGAACAAGCCATTTACACTTCCGGGAAGTTATGGTACAACCAATGGTGTTGTTAAGAATTCCTAAAATAATGGAGAATTTCAGCACTCATTAATAATTATTTAAAACACACACATACACAATTTTGGCTTAAATATTCATTCAAGGAGTATATCTTAGATGCCAAAGTGATCTCTTTGATTATAAGCCCTAGAGAAGAAAGCCAATTTTAAACAACAAAATGTTTAGCAATCTTAACAGCTGAAACATGACAAAGAAGGATCTTACCGTTGCAATAGGTCCATCAACATGATAGTCCAGGCTGAAGACATCCCACCCAGTGTCACCAGGAGAGACCTGACAGCACAAACAATGGCAAGACTCTAAGCTGCTGCTGAACTTGACTCCTCAAAGAGAAGGCAGTATAAATGACACCTAACTTTTAAAAACTACTTAAAAATTTTGTGTTTAGCCCCTTTGTTAACTTCCCTCCTATCGGCAATTAGACAAGGACAGGCATGGGGGGTGCTCTTTAAATTTCTGAATGATTACTGCCTTTAAAATTCATCACTGCTTGTTTAGACAAGCAAAAACCCACTGCCTCGTAGTATCTTCCGCATTCTAAATCAACTCTTACTAAAAATCCTTATGTTCTAATATTTTAACATAAGTAGGTTCTAATGATCCATCATCATAACTAAGCAATGTACTCATGTTTTAATACACACAGTCCTAAGAAAAGTCACCTCCCACCAAAAACAAATCAAAAACATGAATTTTCTGATAAACATCATTATGAATCATGACCTCTCTGCCTCTGATCAAATGTATTATGTAAAGCCGTGCTGAGCCTCCATGACCAGCTGCCACAGTTAAGGTCTCCAGAGTTTCATCCAACAGAAGTGCCACCCCACATGGAGCCCCACCCCGCATGGTGCGCCGCCCACCCTGCCACCCCTTCTCCCCTCTCTGCCTCCCACTGCGCCCCTTCCAAAGGTGTTAGGAAAGAGACCTGTCGGCAACCACCCAGAAACCATGGCATAGCAGGCCCACGTGCTGCGGCCCACCTCCCAGCAGGGACGGTACCTCCAG
>CAUYPK010128837.1:0-14454 GCA_963574355.1 Loris lydekkerianus
TTTGGATTGGTGAGAATACATTTGTGGTGCATCTTACAATGGTATATGTGAAACTTAGTAAATGTGAAATTGCCAGGAAGGCTATGTTAACCAGTGTGATATAAATGTGTCAACCGGTCTGTGAAACTAGTGTATGATGCCTCATGATCATATCAACGTACACAGCTATGACTTAATAAAATATAAAAAAAATAAAAATAAATTAAAAAAAAAATAAAATCTTCAGGCATTTTGCAGGAACAACAGACCCTAAAGGAAGTTTTAGAAGCTGCTGTTCTCAGAGCCCCCAGAGCAGCTAATAGCAACTTCTGTGGCTGAGGCCTGAGGTTACCTGGTCCAATTTTAATCCCAAGTGCTAAGGGGAGATTACTCACTACATGAGCAAAGAAGAGAAGTGAAAAAGCCAGGCGTACAGTATGAGCCTTCCAGGGAGCCAGGGAGTCACTTTTCTCTACTCACAACTCTGCCATGAGCAAGGCCGAGCAGGTAGCTCTTATCCTGCCGAGGAGTCACAAGTACTCAGTGGCTACAGTTCGTTAGAGGATCTCACTAGTCTGAGTCAATACAAAGAGTACAATCTTTCTTCATTCCGCTAAAGTTTGTTATCATAAGCACCTGCAGGTTTGGTCTGCTTAACTTCTTTCCCTTCCTTGAACACACTAAGCCAGTCCATGGAGCAGGGCTTTTGCACATGCCAGTCCAGCTGCACAGAGCTCTCCTGGTAATTTCCCCACACCAGCAGCTGCTCCGGTCACAGCAAGTTGCCCTTTCTGAGCATTCACATCTCCATCATGACACACCTCCAGCCCTACTCAGGATCTCGCCCTCAAATCCTTTCCTGTAGCATTTATAACATTGTGAAAACATCCTTTACACTTGTTTAGTCATTGGTTATCTGTTTCTATAACGAATATGTAAACCTTCTTTGTCTTGTTTATATGCCCATTTCTAGAATAGTGTGTGATACTCAATATTCAATTTTTGAAGCATGCTGGTGAGTTGGGGTGCATGTGTGGGACGCAGTGGTGGTGCAGATTAAATCTATATGCACCTCCCTATAGAAAGTTTGGAAAACAGTGGTACTAAAAGGAACATTGAACACATACTTTCCCCAGGCAATTATCATGTATACCCTCATATAAATCAGAATAAAACTAGATAAATAAATAGGTAAACAGGCAGAATTCAGGTATTATTGTCAGTCTGACTCCCCAAACTGGGAACCTGTAATCTCCATCCTATCTAGCACCTTCACTGTCAACAGCTCTTTAGACTAATTTAAACATGCTCTGCATTATCTGAATCTCATTTTCCTCTTAGATGCCACTCCTATGTTTATTGGCATTGCTGCCTTTTTATTCTAGAAAGGGGTCTATAATTCAAGGCAGGACACGGCTATGCTGAGTCATATCTGAAATCTGGTAGATATGATGTCAACCTTGTTTCTGTTGCTATGGCACCCAGGGGAGGGAACTTGTGCTAACTCCAGTACTGCAATGGTTTCACCTCCTGAGAAATTGTTGCATTAATGGTAATAAAGTCATTCCGTGTCTACGCACACCAAAGAGACAAATTGTCAAGAATGCCGGCATAGCACAGGGGGAAACAAAACAAAACAGAAAAGAACACTGAGCTTTGGATCAAACAAGACTAAAATGTGATTAATTTCCAGCATGGACCATCTCGTGGATATTAGCTTCACTTTCCACAGATATGAAATAAGGAAGATACTCATTTTGGAGATAAAGCATGTTGAATGGAGGTAGAAATGTTAAAGACAATAAGATTGCTACTATCTTTTTTTAAAAAGGAATAGTTCACTACAGAGCCTCCTGATTGTAGCAGAATTTTATGTGTAAAATGCTGAGTGACACTCGCTCTTTCTCTGGCTGTCTTATTGTCCTTTGAGTGCTGAGATGACACTGAGTCCTACTAGAGGCTTTCATGGGTACTTCGTGCTGGCTTAATGCCCTCTCAGCTCGTGCTATGAAACTGAAAATACTAGAATTGCAGCAGCTATATGATTAGACTTTGGAGGTGATGAAGGGTGAGGCTGGCTGTAAACCTACACAAATTAAATGCAATTAGCAGCAAAGAAAGAAGCAGTGCTTTACCCATGGTCCCCGGGTCCCACATGTTCCCCAAGCCCCACACTGATATTTTTGAAAGACGGTAAGTTATCCTGAAGTCAATTCTACCTTCTTTCTCATAGAGACATACCATACATTGCCAGTAAAAGTAATTCTCTTCCACCCTCCACTACAGAACATTTTTAATTGTGTGCTAGATACTTCTTCATCTTTAAATGAAATTCCTGGTGATGACACATAGTGTGTGGGATCAGTAGAATTAAGTTGTTCCCCAAATCTGAAATCATGGTCTATGATATCTTGCTTCACTACAGGAGAAGCCAGAAGAAGTGCTGATCTGTCTCAGGGTAACTGCCGCAGGCAGATGTACTAAAATACATTCCCCTGAGGAAAGCATTTAAAATTTAAGGTGTTAATTGGTAGAGTCAAATCACAATGCTATAGGATCAAGCCAGTGCTACCACTAAAAAAGGTAAAATAAAACTACCAGTTGACAGATGCCTGGGTGCTTAGAATCCCCATCAGTAATGTGCCAATTCTTCCTGTGCATACGGTTCTATCTTTCTCCAACAATATAGGGTGATTTCTGCATCCACAAAATACAGTATAAAATTCCTATACTATGCTCTATTTTAATATTTAGTTGAGTTTACCCCCCAGAGAAATTAAAATGTTAAAAAGTCATACTAAGAGTCCCTTGCTCCACTATCACAAACTCTCCAAGAGTAAAGCAAAGAGGAAAAATAATTGGGGATGTTTTTTGTCACTTAAAAACATTTCACAGATTTGGAGACTGGAAGCATAAGAAATGATAAAGTTTCTTTAACTTTATTAAAGTAAGCAAATACATTTTCAAAAAGAAACATAATATGCAATCCATCTCTTCCCATTCTGGGATGTGGACTCAGTCACAGGACAAGCAGCCCACGTGTCGCCTGTTCATGGAGGCCAGGGGAAAGGCAGAGAAGTCACAACCCTAGGTGTGCTTTATGGGCTTGAGATGAAGGAACTGATTTTCAGCAAATTGCATTGAAATTTATAAAAAAGCACCTACGGGTTTGTCTGTATCTTTCTTTTTGGACAAATTAGCCACTGTGCCATGTAAGAATCCCATTGCATTTGAAGTTTCAATTTAATCTCTCTCCTATTTCCATTTCCCCAAATCTGAATCACCTTAGAGAAAATGTTCCAGTCCACATCCTCTCTGGACTAAAGGAGGGTCTCAGTCATTAATTTATCCTCCTGGTGCCTTGGCTATTATTAGTCTTAGAACTGGGTTAACTGGGTTGACTTTACTAACTTAGAAGTGAGTTATGCTGTGAAGCATAAAATACAGCTGCCTCTCTCTCCAGCATGCACACACATATACACATGAACTGGCCTCTTATCCTCCCTGTTAGGAAAATTATATTATAACTTATATTTGTGTGGCTGGTGTCTACTTGAACAGAAAATGTGACTTTCACCCAGTGGAAGCACACATCAAACCATGACATGTTACCATGTGCAAGGCTGACTCCACATACCACCGTGTTTCATGATCTGTGAGATTTTCGAGATTTATAATTGTGCTCTTCCTCAGTGTCTTTGCGCATTTAGGCAGAGAATTTGTGTGACAAGAACTCTACAGTAATACTAACATTGGTTGACGCCCCAGGCTCCTCTGCTTGGTGTGACTTCACAAAATACATGTAAGCTCTTCAGATTCCTCATCAGTGAATTAGAAATTATGACACATGTCTTTTAAGATCATTGTGAGTGTCAGGCAGAGCAAGGGTGATGCTAGCTTTACAGTAGGTGTTCTGTAGATGTTCCCAGTTACTGTCTCAGGTAACAACAATATTCTTTATCAGATACAACACTCTGACAAGTTCCTTTACTTCCACATCCAAGTATGGATATGGGTTAGGCACTGTAGTTTGCAATCAGAAGGTATCTATAGTATTATTTTAAAATGTCTGCCCATTCTGTATGCCACGACATAAAAATCATATAGCATTTTCCCTTTTTTTTTCTTAACAGAAAGAAATGTCTGTATGAATTTTACTTCTGTAGCAAAAGACAATTTCTGAATCCTAATGACCTTATCTTCTTTGTAAAGAGTCATGAAACTAAATTAGAAAAAAAAAAAAAATGTGCTTGTGTTTCTGGGCTGACGGCTGCCTTCTGCTTATTTGTTGTCTCTATTTGTGTGGCAATTTAAGAAAGCAGTCAGGGCGTGTCTTTTTAGAGTTCTATTCATTAGATAATTTTGGCCCAATTCTATTATATGAATTATGCCTTAAACAATGAAGAGAGCTCAGTGTGTGATGACCAGCACCATGCTGAGTTAGAGGGCATGCACTGCACAATCCCCTGGGGGCAGTACTCACACAGAGAGCACAGCTGCCCTGGGTGGGAGATAGCTGAGAACTAGATTGATATCAGAACTTCCTGGGTCTGGGATTAGAAACAGTAGTCCTGTTTATGGATATGCTACTGCGATTGATCTTCAGCTAAATATTTATATCCGTTTTTATGGCCTTTCAACTTTTAACTTGCTCCTAAGCTGTGGGGAAATCAAAGCCTTTGCTTATGCCTCTTGTTTTATCTTGGTTTTGTGATGTTTCTGAGGAAGCAATGCATGGTATTGAAATTCCACGGAGGCTTAGGATTTCTTGTACTATTTGGGCAAAAGGAGCTGCTACACTTTGAAGTCTCTGGCCTTGAGTTAAAACAAAATATGCAGTCTGTATTATGTATGTTTTTAGTTTACTGATTTCTAATTTGAGGTAAAAGGTTTTTGTTTTTGCTTTTTCAACATGGTTATACAATTTTATCTAGATTCTATTCTTCTTTGTTTTAGCTAAGTTTAGATTCCAAGGTCAAAAGGTTGAAATAAGACCGAATAGAAAATTGCCTAGCTAAAGAGTATAATCAGAAAGTATTGATCTGTTTTGCAGAAAAATACTAATTTTTATGTGCCTTGCTTTAACCATGGCAAGTGAACCAGAAGCTTACACTCATACCTTAGATGTTTATAACAAAAATAAATGCAGACACACAGACAAAAGTCAAATGTTAGCTGATCAAATCTGTACAGAGAACCAAAATCTTAGATCTATTGGAGAGGTCTCAGGGAATTATAATGTGATGCTGAGAGAGGAAGCACAAACGGTGAAGCTAAAATGAGTACATTGCATTCAACTGAGAAAAAAAAATCAAACTGAAGCACAAAATTCCATAGCATCAAATGTCTGTATGTTTAAAAACGTCCTAAAACTGACATAGAAGAGAGCAATTTATTTATTCATTTTTTATTATTATTATTATTATTATTATTATTATCATTTTGAGACAGATTCTTATCATGTCACCCTTGGTAGAGTGCTGTGGCATTACACCTTACAGCAACCTCAAACTCTTGGGCTTAAGCGATTCTCTTGCCTCAGCCTCCCAACCTGAGACTATAGGCACCCACTACAATGCCCAGCTATTTTTGTTGTTGTTGTTGTCATTTTGTTTAGCAGGCCCAGGCCTGGTACAAACCCATCAGCCCCGGTGCTATGGCTGCCATCCTAACCACTTAGCTATGGGCACCAAGCCAGAGAACAATTTAATAAACAATAAAAACTGTATAATTATCAAAATTTTAAAAGCTGATGTTTCCATAAAAAAAAAAAAAAAATGTTGATAAGGCCACCTCGTAATGGTGTTTTGAATATGTAAATAGATCAGCTCTTAAAGAATGCATGACTCAATTCTTACATGGTTTCTCTGGATCTAAAGCTATCATCAATTCTAATTTTTCTCATGTGGCTTGTGTATGGGCATTTATTTTGGGGTACTAAACAAACACAAATGGATCAAAGAAGACAAAAGTTTAGTGGTTTCTTTACTCTTAGTCATATTCACATTTATATAACACTTAAGGATCAAAGTATTTATTATCTGCTTCTCAACACCCATCTTCAAAAGGAAGTCCACATGGTTAACTTCCTCATAAGATGTCTGTGCATCTTCCGGGAAAATTCTCACTATTGAACGTCTGTCAAGTGTATTAAAACATTCTGTCATTATTGTTTCGACACAGGACTTAAATTCATGCAACTCATTTAGAATTACACACACACAGATATTCCCCATCTGTGCTATTTAGTGGGAAAGGTGTATGTTTATTGGAAGGGGTGAACTAACCTGATTTATTGAACAAAACAGACCTCACTGAAATTAAAGGAATCTTATTTTATAAAGCACCCTGGCCTTCAAGTTAAGGATATTTGATTATTTTTCAAGTCTCACTATTTAGAGACTTGGTAATGGGGAATTTAGCTCAATTCTTTGGGTCCAGTTCCCTAAAGTATAAAGAAATGAGACTCAATGAAAAGATCTCTAAGTCTCAAGTTTTCTCTGAGATATGAATGAGCCACGGTTGTGTCAGGAAGAACTTGATTTGTCAATTCTTTGACACCATTTTTTCAATTATTGTTAATTAATAATAATATTATTATTAATTAATAAGGACATTACGAGAAGCAAAGGAAGAATCAATGAATTCTATTCTCAACTATATAGAATTAAGAGATTGCATTAATAGGAATTTTCAAAAGAACCATAAAAATCTAAGGAGGGGACTGGGGAAAACGACATAAGACAGTAAATCCATTCTCATTTATGTTTGGAGACCAGGAATAATTGTGAAAAGACATTTGGCATTTCTTGTCAATCTAATTTATTTACAGCAGTGAAGGTCTTCTAAAAGAAACTTATGACATTTCTCTCCTGACTCTTTTCTATTCCTTTCTGCTTTGAGAGGAAGTGGGAACTGCCCTTAAAAGGAACAAGGCGAAGCCATGTGTGTCGGCTAATGACTGTAATCTGGCACACTGGGAGGCCAAGGTGGGTGGAGCACTTGAACTCAGGAATTTGAGACCAGCTTGAGCAAGAGACCCCGAATCTACTAAAAATAGAAAAACAGGCTTGGCGTTGTGGCTGATGCCTGTAGTCACAACTACTTAGGAGGCTGAGGCAAGAAGATTGCTCAAGCCCAAGAGTTTGAGGTTTCTGTGAGCTATGACATCATGGCACTCTGTCTAGGGTGACAGAGTGAGACTGTCTCAAAAAAATTTAAAAAGGGGTGGGATAACCCAGGACAATCCTCTCAGCCTACAGGACAGAATAAATATGCTCTTCTACCAAGACAGATGCACCCAGATTCAGCCACACGTGCATGACAAAGTCTAGAGGACTTCTTTTCTCACAGTCCCTGTTTGTTTCCTTGCCACAAATTCAGCCTGGTCAGTCAAATTTCCCAAAGGAGACTCTTTGATTCTTAGGGACCTAATTGATGATTACAGGAGACTGACATATAGATTAAGCAAATGACTTTCCATCTAGAAAAAATTGTTTTTGGTTGTTGTTGTTGTTTTTCCATGTAAAGGGATATTTTGATTCACAGACTCTCAAGTAAGTAAATGAAGATGGTAACCACCAAGCGCTAGTAAATGAAAAGTTTCACTTTGAGTACACTGTTAAGTAGATTGATGGCTATTTTCAGTTATTATTATTATTATCATTGTTATTATTTTGGATGTGAAATAAACATGTCAGGTGTAATACCTTTTACTCATTACTAAAAATTCTGGTTTGGGGGTTTAATTCACAATAGTAGCTTTTTTGTCACTGGATTGGTAGTCACACTGTTTTCTTCTCTAGGCAAAATATCTAAGTTTTAATAAAGGAAAATCTTACAAGCATCAGAATTTCTCAAATAGATTTTTAGAAATCCATGACCACTATCATTTTTACTTGTTTCAAAATAGAAAGTTTTCTTTGTGATTTATGACATGTATTAAAATAGTCCCGATAACAGTTCAATGCCAGTGAATCAGCGGCAGGGGCTCCTGAGCCCAGTGTGATACTCAGGCACTTAAGTTGCCCCAGGCTGAAAATAGTCATAGCACAAATGGCAAGAAGGAAACGTTGAAGGAAAATCTATATTCAAACATGTTTCCTTGGAACTCCAAAGCATGCCAAATATCACTTTGAATTTGAATGGAGGCATTTGCAAATAGCTGGTCTTCATCAAGTGTCACGCTTTCAGGATCTTGAAGAAGGCATTCATTTTTCATAATGTTATTCACGCAAAATATCTCAGTTGCCACTTTTCACCAAAGTATAATATCATGGAGGATATTTCAGGATTGGGCTGGTTCCATTTACTCAAGATCAGGGTTGTTATATGCGTGTTTAAGGAAGGTCTACACATGAACTGACTATAGTCATCCAAGTTAAAAAAATAATAATAATAATAACATCCGTAAGTCCCTTAGTGTGCCTCAGTAGCTTTTTTTTTCTTTCCCTTTGCAAACTGGGCCACTCTGCCACTGTATGTACTTAGGGCATTTTCTCTCTCTCTGTTGAGTTTCTGTTGTCCTGTCTTTGACTCCTTCTCTGCTTAGTCAGGATCGAGGAGGAGTCTTGACATTTCTAAAGTATTTCCCAGGAGTTTGGTTCAGACAAACTTCACATGAACATGGATTTATATGGGAAGGGTACAGATGATTCTGAGACATTCTTTCTATGTGAAGAACTCCATTGTAACCTCCTGGTCTATCCCCACACCTCTCACGAACTACATCCTGGGGACGAAAAGTAATTAATTTACATGGTGAGCCCAGAAGGAACGGTGGAGTAGATATTTGGAGGTGGATTCTGTTTCTCTCCAGGCTGTCTGTGCGGGGCCTCCAGGCAGTAAGCATGGTGGAGGGTGTCATGGAGGGAGAAAATGCTCATCTAATCCAGAAGTTTCACATTAGGAAGTCCACAAGCCTGCAGATGTCAATTATCCTGTCTGGCATTATCATATTTAGAAGCCTCTTGTGTGTTTGTAAGTTGGATGGAACCTTACATTTCCCCAATGTATTTGTAACTTAGGTAAAGAAGCAGGGTTGGGGGAGTGGCTCCATCAGTACATGAGCAGACAACTCTGGAAGACAGTCTTTGACTGGGCAAAATGAAACTGCCTCATTGTTTGAAAATAAAGCTAAGCAAGCACTTGATACAGACCTGCCACCAAGTAGGGTCTTCCTGAAGTTTGTCTGTCAAAGACTTGATTTATTTCTATAATTAATTCTAAGGACTTTGTCCTACTAACACAGCTCTGACTCTTTTGACTATATTAAAATATCTTTCCTTAAATGTAGACAACTACCATTTTCACGAATGTTCTTTCCCTCCACAGGCGTGTCTGCATATCTTTTCTTTGTAATTCTAATGGAACAGAAGCCCCAGCATCATGGCCAGGCCAATATCTCAGCTTCTCTTGGTCCCTCTACAGACACCTGTTCCCAAACAACCTTCTACAGGTTTGAAAGTGGCCTGCAGAATCCAGGGCACCAAAAAGGGACAGGAAGTACATGGTAAACAACAGGAATTGTCACTCTGTAATTGAAATATAGGGCTACAGACATGAATACTTGCTTATTTTTTTAAATAAAAGTGAAATCCATAATAGCAGGAACTTAAAAGATTTCCAATTATAATGTTTACTTCCACTAACATTTTAAGAAGAAATAAACATGAAAACTACTTAAATTAAGGATTTTCAAGACAACTTTTGTGTAAGAAACATTATGGAACTTGCTGTAGAAAAATAAGATATGTAGTCACCTGAACAGTTCAGTTGGAAGTTGTAGTAATGGAAAGCCTAAGCACAAAGAGGTTTAAACAGAAAAATGATTTTCATAAGAAAACTCTAACCATTGCTCAGATGTATAATAAAATGTGCGTTAGTATAGGATAAAAATCAATTACTTGAAGACACTCAACAGCAATCTATAGATTGGAACTCAGGTAGTTCATATTGCATATGAACTGAATTGCCACCGTGCTAGGCTCAGGCAACACACAGAATTATGTCCTCTGAAGTCCTATCTCAGAGCAGACCGTTCACACCTTTAATAATCACTAGCTTAAAAAAAAAAAAGTGAGAAAATAAAATTCTGGCCAGAGTACTAGGCAAACGGATCATCCATACGACGCTGGTGCAAATGTGAAATGGCACAGCCACTCAGGAAAACAGTTTACAGTTTCATCATAAAACTAAATCTGCAACTACCACACAACTTTCTCATTGGATTACCGCACATTTATTCCAGAGACCTGATAGCTCACACCAACACCTGCACACGAATGTTTATACCAATGTTATTTCCAACAGAGAACTACTCTATAGGGAAACGCCAATACCCAAAAGTAGCATGCTGTATGATTCAATTTATATAACATTCTTGAGATAACAAAGTTAAACAATAGAGAGAAGATTAGTAGATGCCATGGGTTAGGAGAAGGGGGGTCAGGAGAGATATGGGGCTGTACATTGGTAACACGATCTTTGTGGTGAAAGAAATATTCCGTGTCTCAGACGCATTACTCTCAATACCTTTGTTGTGATATTGTACCGTGGTTTTGTAGGATGTTACCATTGGGGGAACCTTAATTCTTAATAAAAGATGCTGGAAATCTCTTTATGTTACTTTTTATAGCTACATGAGAATCTAAAAATATCTCAAAACAAAAAGTTAAATTAAAAAGTATGCATTGAGACTAATTTCATTTGTATAAACCATTGAACTTGATAATCCTATACCCAAAAATTATTAAAATGAGGGATATTGTAATACCAGGTAAAATAATTTTTAGAGATTCAAAGTTAGCATGGAGGATCATAGTATACTGAGATAGGAATATCTATAAACAAGTTAATGCATTCTAATATGATATTAATCAACATAATTTCTACATAAGTATATTAATCTTTATTGTTATTTTCATACATTCAATATAATTCTGCTCTGTTAGGAAAGTTCACATTCCATGAATAAATAGATCAGTGACATGCACAGGGCAGTTGTATAAATATGTTTAGATTTGATATTGAAAGCAGAATTTGGGAATGGGGAAACCCTGTACACAGATTAAACTTCCTGAGTTTTCTAATTGATTGTATTGCAATGCATACATTTCAGAGGATATTAAAAAAAAAAAAAAACCCTCCATAAATCCACAGTGTCAAATAACTTGGCGTGTTTTCAGAGTTATGCCACAATGATTTTTTATAATTAATAGCAAATTTAATAAATATTCCTACTTCGTAGGCAAATGAAGGTTTTCTAAAAATAACCAAGTACTGAATTACTGAGAGGAAATGAGCAGAGACCCAGAGGGCAATTTATAGGCACACACATTGTTCCCGAAATTGCTGAGGAGAAAGGATTAGGTTTTACAAAAAGGCCACTTTGACACACTTTTCTTTTAATAACACTAATTTCTTTTTATTTTCTCCAGTGAAGCACTTTGTTTCTGCAGACTGGTGCTTTCTGAGGGTGAACAGCCCATCTGTGTTTTTCCTGCACTTGCACCGGTCTCCCTGGTGAATGCTAATGGAAAGATGTTATTCATGTGCCCAACAATGTCGGTCTTGACTGCAACTATTTCTCACATCACGTTCTTCAGAAATATAAAATCGCTTTTCAGCAGTCACTTCCTTTTGTGGTCTATTTTGAGGAACACTTCTACACTGACTTTCAAATTTTATGCAATTATTCATCACGTATCCCACTGATGGTGGTAACATCTCTTTTCTACTAAGGATTTGAGCTCTGGGAACAAACAACTTTTCACGTTATCAAACACTGTAGCAAGACACTCGTCATGGTGTGGAAACACGGGTGACAGTGTTTGTTCCAAAAGGAATTGGCTAAAAAAAAAAAAAAAAGAAAGACAGAAATGAAAGAAAAGCCAGATAAATCATTCCTGAGGAATTATTCTTCAGTATGACCATGGACAAGGCTCCCCCTGCCACCAAGTTTCTGAACAAAACTGACTGAAATATCTGAGTCCCAGGGAATGACTCAACCTCTCCACACACTCTAGGGACTTTTGAATATATGGAGAATTGAGCTACATTTATTTGCACTGGGGACCCTCTGCTGGTCCTCTTGGTGAGGCAAGCCTATAAATAGGTCCTTTTTTTTTTCATAATTTGAATATAGAAAAATAGGTGCATTTTAAAAAAGAAATACATGTAGAAATCCACTTACTCCGGCATTGTTTGATAAAAAGACTCTTCTATCTCTATTGCAATGGCGTCTTTCTCAAACATCAATCCCTATGTTTATGTGAGTCTGTATTTCGATCCCTTTGGGCTCCATTGTTTATACATCTTTCTTCTTGCCAACACAACACTCCCCAGCACTGTGGCATCTGAGGTTGACTCACAGTCAGGTGGGGCTTCTTTCTCAAAACTGCTTTGGTTTTATTTATTTCTTTTTAATTTTTTTTTCTTTTTTTTTTTTTTTAAGACAGTCTAATTTTGTTGCCCTGGGTAGAGTGCCATGGCACCACAGCTCACAGAAACCTCAAACTCTTGGGTGCAAGTGACTTTCTTGCCTCTGCCTTCTGGTAGCTGGGACTACAGGTGTCCACCACACACCTGGCCATTTTGAGAGACAGTCTTGCTCTGGCTCAGCCAGATCTTAAACCTGTGAGCTCAGACGATCCAGCTGCCTCAGCCTCCCAGAATACTGAGATTAAAGGCATGAGCCACCCTTCCCAGTTCTTTGGCCTGGCCTGTTTAGATTCTCTACTTTTCCATATACATCTTAGAGTGATTTTGTCCATTTCACCCAAAATGCCTACTGGCATTTTGATTCATATTGTATGAAATCTATAGATGGATTTGGGGGAAACTGATGTCTCAACAATAGGGAGTATTCCGATCTGTGAGAATTGTGTAAACTCCACTGAATTACGTCTTCATTGGCCTCTCTCATCAGTGTTTTATAGTTTATCATTCAATATTTCAACAAATTTCCTTGTATTTATCCTTAAATATTTCACAGTTTAGGATGTTATTGAATATGGGATTATAAACAGCAAAATTCTAATTTCCAATCAATGATTGGTAGTAAAAAGGAACTCAATTGATTTTTAATGAATTGAATTTCTATCCCACAACACTGTTACACTCTTTTAGTTTTGGTAACCTGTTATCATATTCCTTAGAAATTGTAGACTAGATATTCAAGTCACACTGCGCATAAAAGTCATCTTATTTTATCTTTTCAATTTTTATATACACTTTTTTACTTAATGGACTGGTCCATACAGTTTTGAAAAGCAAGGGTTGGAGTGGATACCCTGGCCTTGTGGCCATCTATATTTTTTAATTCTTTTATCTGACATTGTAATCATTCAAGACCACATTTTTTTTATTCAGTTCTCTTGTAAGCTGCACTAATTCTACACAGCAATGCTTCATTTATTGCTGCTTATCATTAAAATGAGTCCTTTTTACCTAATTACCTTATTTTACTTTGCAAACAACTTCCTTGAGATATGGGTGGTTTGACCAACTAGGCTGGGATGGACTTGAATGTAGCAACTATTCTTAGGGTTTCTAGCCTTCATCACAGAGCACTCATTAGAAACTCTCAAGCCATAAACCCAAATCTAAGTAATGGTCACCACTTCCTCCTGACCACCCTTACTGGTCACCACTTCCTCCTGACCTACCTTACTAGTCACCACCTCCTCCTGACCTCACTACTGGTCACCACTTCCTCCTCACCTCCCTACTGGTCACCACTTCCTCCTGACCTCCTTACCAGTCACCACTTCCTCCTGACCTCCCTACTGGTCACCACTTCCTCCTGACCTCCCTTACTGGTCACCATGTCTTACTGACGTCCTTGCAGGTCACCACTTCTTCCTGACCTCCCTTACTGGTCACCACGTCTTACTGACCTCCCTTACTGGTCACCACGTCTTACTGACCTCCCTTATTGGTCACCACTTCCTCCTGACCTCCTTACTGGTCACCACTTCTTCCTGATCTCCCTACTGGTCACCACTTCCTCCTGACCTCCCTTACTGGTCACCACTTCTTCCTCACCTCCTTGCTGGTCACCACTTCCTCCTGACCTCCCTTACTGGTCACCACTTCCTCCTGACCTCCTTACCGGTCACCACTTCCTCCTGACCTCCCTACTGGTCACCACTTCCTCCTGACCTCCCTTACTGTTCACCCTGTCTTACTGACCTCCTTGCAGGTCACCACTTTCCCTGACCTCCCTTACTGGTCACCACTTCTTCCTGACCTCCCTTACTGGTCACCACGTCTTACTGACCTCCCTTACTGGTCACCACTTCCTCCTGACCTCCCTACTGGTCACCACTTCCTACTGACCTCCCTTACTGGTCACCATGTCTTACTGACCTCCTTGCAGGTCACCACTTCTTCCTGACCTCCCTTACTGGTCACCATGTCTTACTGACCTCCTTGCAGGTCACCACTTCTTCCTGACCTCCCTTACTGGTCACC
>CAUYPK010128838.1:0-14475 GCA_963574355.1 Loris lydekkerianus
TAATTGTCATTTACCTGCTATTTACTCTCCACTGAGAGTTATGTTCTGGTTTGTCCTTTTGCCTGCCTTTGTTATTGTTATGTCACATCTGGAGTGGTTTTATTTTATCAATAAATATTTGTTGATTGAGGTAAACAACAACAACAACAACAACAACAAAAAGTTAATCACTGCGGCATTATTGTTTTGTAATGGATCAGAGTTAAGGTAAATCATGTTCCCCAAAGGCCATATTTATTCCAGGTTGCCAGCGAGGATTTTTATGAATACTTTTGAATGTGTTGTGCAAGAGAACCCAGGTATTTGAGAAGTGACTTAGTCTGAAATACTGAGAAAAGTCTTAAAGCTTAACACAGACTAATCAAAATTAACTAGATGACCACAAGTCAGGCTTCTCTGATGGTGGCTTCACGGAGTTCAATCCCAAGAGGCAGCGCTTTGTCTGACAGAGGACCTGGATGTCCATTGCAGCGTTCCCTAGCATTTCCTTCTACTTAAAAAAGAAAAAAAAAAGTTCTGGATGTGCAGTGAACTCAGCACAACTCACACCTTCCCATGCTGAGCCCTCTGGAGACTCAGCACCAGGACTGTGGAACTGGATGTGCAGTGTCACTGCTGGCTGTGCTGCAGGATGGTGGGGTGCTTTGGCCTCGGTGTGCTACAAAAAAAAGATGTTTTAAACTTAAAAGGTAACACCTACAAGGAAAAATATCTATCTTCAAGGGATAAGTTAGAATCAAGACTCAACTTCTTTCTTAATTCAACACTCTTTCTCACACTTGGAGATTGTTTTCTGTGATGGGGAATTACCATGTTGTGATTCAGGTCAGGTCCTGCAAAATTGTCTCTGGAAAACTCACTCAGAATGATATGGCCCATTTTCCTTTGCTCTGCCAGAATGACAGCTTCCAAATTGCAGCATTAAAAGATGAAATTCAAAACAGGCTTTCTGATTTCGAGCTTTATGAAAATGTTCTGACATTGTTCACTTTGCCTTTCTCATTGACTTGACAGTGGGAATGAACAGCTATCCAGGGAAGCTGTTGAACTGGGGTTTCATTTAGCATCAAAAACTAAAGGATCCCTTAGGATCCTACAGGGTGGCTTTGGAATATCAGAATTCTACTATTGTACCAGGATTGGCAGCAACCATTCTGCAGAGGTTACATGGCACTCAGAAATGCTGAACACAAGGCCTGCTGTTGACATCTGCATGCAATGGATGCCCCATTCCCCTACCGTTGACATCCTATGTTAGGGTGGCACATCCGCTACCGTCAAGAACTAGTAAGGATTAGCAACTAAAGACCCTGCTTTATCTGGAGCCCCTCAGGCTTTGCTGCTGCCTTTCTCTGTCCTAGGATCTGTTTGGGCTCCTCTTAGCTGTGGCAGGGTCTCACACTTCGCCTGTTTTGATGGCCTTGTCAGTTTTGAGGCATGTTGGTCAGGTACTTTGCAGAACGTCTCTCAGTGGAGGGTTGCCTGGGGTTTTTCTCTGGATTAGACTGGGCTAAGCGTTTGGGGGAGGAAGCCCACAGACGTGAAGTGCCGTCCATTGTGTCAAGGGTGCACACTGTCAACATTGACCTTGATCACCGTTGACCTTGATCACCTGGCCAAGATCAGGTAAAGTTCCTCTTTTTTGCCCCTGGACACACTGTACTCTGTAGAAGGAAGTCACTTTGTACAGCCAACACTTAAAGAGGAGGATGTGTCTAGTTAAATTATTTGGAACTCTCCTGTATGGGAGATTTCTTTCTATTCTCCTTCACTTATTTATTCACTCAATAACGTATTTGTATTGCGTGGACTCATATGTACTCTATGCTTTGGGTTGTAAACCCATGTTACTTGGTTCACGTATTTCGGTGTTGGCAGTGGGTGGTTGGGAGTTCTTACAGTTGGCTTCTGTGTCTTTTTGACACAACCCTGTTCATTTGTTTTTCCACTTTTGAGTATTTTCTTGTTTTGTGGCTACTGCAATATCCTCCAGGCTCAATTTGTATATATTCTGCCCCAGACTTGAAATCAGCCCTTTCTCTAGTGGGCCCTGTTTTCTTATATTGGAAAATGGTATTAGAAACCAAGATCTGGGCCCTTGAGTTAAATTATGATTATAATTGTATGTAATTGTGTTTTTGAACTTACGTCCAATATGATTTACTAGGTGTTATAATTAGACATATTGGGTCTTTCCCATTTTCCACTATGATGAGCTATGATCAGTGAATCACATCAACAGGTTTAACGCAGGAATTTTAGGAAAATCTATTTTAGTCCTTTATTTCATAAAAGTAACCTCTAAAAGAAGTTGGTCACTTTTGTTTATAGAAACAAGTGTGTGAAGTGGGTATGGGATCCTGGTGGCCATGAGAGGGTCCCTTGGCTCCTCCATCTCTCTTCACTCACCCACTGGTAGGAGGGAGCTCCCGGGCAGGCTGTCAGCCACGCCCTGCTCTGCAGCTCCCACAGGCACCCCCACTTTTGTTCTTTCTCTCCTAAAGGCTGTAGATTTTCATCTTTGCCCATTTGGGAGCAAGGAAATCATTAGCTACCGCTGAGGTGTCTGGGATCCTTCACAGAGTAGGAGTGGAGACCCAGTTTATTCTGCACAGTGTGAAGTGTTCTGTTTGTTGCTATAGGACCAGCTAGGGGTGGGTGAGATACTAGCTGCTCAGCAGTGAGGTCTGGTGACATATAGGCTTCCATCTCCCACCACGACTTCCGACTCTCTTCTCTTACTGCTGCCAGGTCTCTCCAGCTGTGGTCTTTGAATGACCTGTTGGAGCTTTCCTCTTTTTCCTTGTTCCTAAATCCACAGGGCACAAAACCATAATTTCAGTGGGGGGATATGTGGAAGAACAAGGCTGAGGGAGTTGAGGCAGAAGAAGGCACCCTTTTGAGGTACTTATGTAAATTGGATTTTTATGAAATGTTTTTGTGGATAAGAATCAGTTAGGAGATGTAGATTATGAGAAATAGGATAAAGGAGAGATAGGAGATGTGCACACTGAAGAGAGTATTCAGGGACACCACAGTGTGTCTCGGGAGCCCCCAAAGTCTGCGGAACAGCAGCAGCACAGGCCTTGGGGAAAGGACAAGAAATGTGTTGCTGAGGCCTGAACTTTTCCCCGTAGAGAGCCTGCACAGAGGTCTCTGGGGACAATGAGCCCTTGTGAGAGGTGCTGGGAGCAGCATGCGCTTCGGGCTCTAGGTAAAAGAGAACCAATCTCTCGGGGTTGAGATAAGAGGAACAGCTTCCTCCAGCCTGTCTGCCCACAGGGACCCGGAGACTTAATTGCCTCCCATGGAAACTGTGTGTGTGGGCAAACCTGCTGTCTGCTCTCCCATCCGGCTTCTAAGTTCTGGTCTTTTTTCCATTAACTGCATCCCAGTTCCTTAGTTTATAAACAGCTGAGGGTGGAGTTCAACAGTAGCTTAGCTGAAATTGTAAGTCAGAGAAGGACTCACATTGTTCTCTCTTTGTCTTCTTTTATGACCTTTCTTCTGCTAATTTGAAGATACTGTAAGTTATGTAAGCCATAAATAGCGAGCTAGCCTGGAACACAGGCCTTCACTGTTCCTGCTGTTGGGTGCTGATGGTCGCCTGGGCCGACTCTTTCTAAATCCCATCTTGTCTCTTGTCTTTATTTCTTTCATTCTCTTGTCACCACCAAGCATCAGGGATACCCACAGGTTGTGGGGTACAAATTCTTTACTACTTTAGCCTACAAGCCACTTGTCTCCTTGATTCCCAACTTTTAAACATTTTACTTAAAGTTATCCTGACCAATACAACAGGTCTCTAGTTCCAGACTCCCAGGTATGATCCCACCTGCAGGGCTCTAGGGTGAGAAAGTCAACAAGCCAGCCAAGCAGCCTTCAGGTTGAACTGAGTTTTGGGCTCTGGCAGACCACAGGTGCAGTTACAGCCTCACAGGGCCACCTTTTCTGGGAAGCAATAGTGCTTCAGAGATGAGAATGTTTAGCAACATATACAAAAATATTTCATATGTTGAAAACATACTTCTTTTTTCTCCCTTTCTTCTTTTGCTCCTGCCAGACTTTCTCAGTTTTCTTCTTCTGAACTTTTCAGAGAAGATAGAATGGGAAGCACGTTTCTGTCCTCACTTCGCAGATGGTGTCTCAAGGCTCTGTTACGGTTGTGGAAGGCTGGCCTAAGGCTCTTTTACTGAAATTCCCACTAATAAAATCACTCCCAGCTATGGCAACTCTGAGCCATGGCTGCGAGGAATGTCTGCCTGAATCACCAAATCCTTTACAAAAAAAATCTTTCAGAAGTCTGGAGATCTGGAGTTGTTAAACCATCCATTAAAATTTGACCTCGTTTTTCCTTTACTCATTTTATTTTTTTCCAAGTTGTTCATAAATTATGCTTATGGAAATAATAAGTAAATCCTACACCGTATGGTCTTTTACAAGATAGGGAGGTGAACAATTGTCTTCGGGTGGAGTATTCTGATAAAGAAGATGATAAATTCAGGGCTAAGCAGGGAGCCTGACACAGCCACATCCTTCACGTTGCCTTCTGTAGACAATAGTGTTTTAAGGACAAAAAATACAAGTTTGAAAGTTTGAAAAATCATTACTACATTCAATTACAATTACAATTTGAAACACTCTTAATTGCTTTATGTATTTGATTCCTGGGTGTGTTTGTTCTGCTTGTGTTACTTGAAAGCAAGAGGTGGGAGAAGAGAAGTTGGTTGATGGAAACAAAAGTGTAACTAGAAGAAATAAGTTATACTATTTGGCAGTACAGTAGTGAAATTATAGTTGATAATAATTTATTGCAAATTCAAACAACTTGAAGGGAAGAATTGTAATTTTCCCAACACAAAAGAAAGTAACCGTTTGAGGAGACGGATATCCCAGTTACCCTCATTACACATTGCATGCATGTATCAAAATATCACATATACCCCCAAAATAGGTGTCACTATGACACTACATTTTTTGAAAAAGCAGGGCTCTGGCCTGCAGTATGCATTATAGGCTTTGAATCAGAGACTGGTACAGCCAGAACCCATGGCCCCAAGAATCAAGATGCCATCCTGGCAACTTGGGGCTTTGCTGGTGTGGAGCCCTCAGGCTGCTGGTCAGGGCACCAGGGGACATGATAATGGCTCTACTAAACTGGAAAAAGAGACTTCTTCAGCGCTGCTCTGAGGTCCCAAGGCCACTGGACCAACAGCTATAAAGGAATTAGTCTACCGGCTGGAGTGATTAATCCTAATTATCAAGGGGAAGGGGGACGGCTGCTATACCTGGGGGCAGGAGGATGTGTCTAGAGCACCGAGCTTCTCTGAGTGCCTCTCAGTAATTGTACATGAGAATTAACCAACAGAGTTTAGTAGAAAGCTAGGAAAATTAAAAAAAAAAAAAAAAAAGACTGGGGCTCCTCTGCCGGGTACAGAAGCGGAGAGCTGAGCCTGACGTGGGGCAAGGAAGCCGGGAGCCATGGAGAGAGGAGCCCCAGACACTACCCTGGCTGGTGCCAAGTCGCGGAGGAAGGATTGTCCCAGCTTTAGACATTCTCCCCTTGCTTACTAACAGATGTGTATTTTGCTATCTGTTGACCGTTTTAGATCAGTCTGGGAAGGTTGACGCCTCCTTCCCCACCTTGCCTTCTCTTGCCTATTTTTATCTTATGTAAAAGCTGTTGGAAATTAATTTTTTAATTTATGCAAACAACTCAGTCAGGCTGTGGTTGGATTTGAAGGGTGATTAATGTACCCAGTGATTAATGTAATGATGTGGAGACTGCACAGCTCCTTATCGGGGTGAGCAGACTGACTTGCTGCAAGTTCTGCGGATGCAACATGGTACTGGTTCTCTCCCGCCTCGTGGGGTCTGTCCCTCTCCACAGACCTGCACCTCCTCAGGCCTGGGCAGGGGCCTGCCATGAGCATCTGTCCTGGCTCTGCAGAGACTGGCTGCTCCCGGGTCCCCTGTCTGCATTCTGCTGGGTTCTTAACACTTTTTACAACCCAATCTTGTGTCACTCTGATCCTCATTTTTCTTAGAAATTCTTTATTCTCAACTTTCCCTGTTTTAATTACTCTGTGGTTTCTGCTTCCTGATTTAACTACAACTGATATAGGACCATCACCATCTGAAGGGAAAAGCCTACAAGCTTAAAAATGTTACAAAGTTACAAATCAACGCTATTGAATAAGCAGTGCACTGATCAGGGGCGGCACCTGTGGCTCAGTGAGTAGGGCACCGGCCCCATATACCGAGGGTGACAGGTTTGAACCCAACCCCTGGCCAAACTGCAACAAAAAATAGCCGGGCATTGTGGTGGGCACCTGCAGTCCTAGTTACTCGGGAGGCTGAGGCAAGAGAATCGCCTAAGCCCAAGTGCTGGAGGTTGCTGTGAGCTGTGATGCCACAGTACTCTACCAAGGGCGACAAAATGAGACTCTGTCTCAAAAAACAAACAAAAAACCCCCAAACAAACCAGCGCACCACTCAGGTTACTGCGCTCTGAACCAGGTTCTTCGCCGACACATCCACTGGGCTCCTGAGTGTCCCTTGTTATGCTCTTATCTCTAACAGAGTTTTATAAAATATTGCCAAAAAGCAGTCAGTGTGCTTCATTTTCCCAGTGTTGAGAGCGTAATGAATAAAATATCTCTATTTCAGGAAAAACATAGTCAGCCGAGGCTCTGCAGCGCCTGCCAGCCTGAGTTTGGTCAAGCCGTGAGCCATCTGGCCCTTCAGCCAGCATGAAACGGGCATGCGGAGGGCAGGATGCCTCCAAATCTAATGCGTGCATGTTTGTGAATTCCTCCTCTCATTTTCTGACCACAAACTGTAATCTTAAATGAAAAAAACAAAAAAACCAGAACTTCAAAGGAAAATCGCTTTTTAATTTCTTTGTGGAATGGCAGGAAGAGCAAAGCGCTCCCAGCTGTGGCGGATGTTGGATGGGAAAATCGCTTCTCTTGGAGACATGAGCCCTCGTCAACACAGCAGTGGGAACCACCTGCCGGGGCACACCCGCTTCAGGGCAACCAGACTGGCACAACCGTCTGATCTGGATTTCTGGGAGCTGGTTTCTCCTCAGTATGAATGGCTTCATGTTCCTCCATCTGACAAATAAAGTATTATCTGGATTACTTAAAAAATTGTTTTGCACAGGGTTCTGTGTTTCTTGCTAAGGACAAAAAGATTTCAAATTCACGTGCCTGAACCACCCTCAAGTCCTTTCCAGACCCTGCGATTAGCAGGAGCCCCTGCCACATCCGCCCATGAGGACCCTGCGTGTGCCCCTGTCTGCTCAGGAGCGGGTGTGCCCCTGCGTGCACTCAGAGTGGCAGAGGCGACAACCCTTTCACAGGTGCCATCCCCAGAGCGACACGCGTGTGCTTCTCTTCAGCATTGTCATTCTTCCGAAGGAGTCTGGGGTTTGCCTGAAGAGAGAGGGTGTGGGAGAAAATATGACTTTGCTGGTGACTAAGTGTGATCTTGGAAGCTGCCTGATCTTGGAAGCTGCCTCCTCACTCCGGGTCCAGCTCCCACGCCAGTGCTGTGAAGGGCTGAGCGTTCCTCCAGCTGAGGAATGTTATTACCTGAGGTTGTCTCCTAAATTTCCCCTAAAAAACCCACTCTGGAAAGACTGGCAGCAACAAGCCCTGGACGGCCCCTGCTGAGGGCAGCTGCCCATCGGCAGGACACTCGCTTCCCCTGTCTGGACATTAGAACAAAGAGAACCACAGTTTTCAAAGGATGCTCTAAGGATGAGTCTCACGAGATGGGATGGAGAAAGAGGGGCTTGTGACCAGGGCTTGGGAGGGTGAATTGGCAAAAGGTGCCCGGGAGGTCAGGAAACAGAAGACAGGCAGCCCTCAGACCCAAGTCCCGCCGGCCGGGAGGGAGTGGGTGGAGGTGGGGTCTTCACCATCCCACATGTTCAGTGGGCATTTGGGGCATGTTCCAGAAGGCCTTCCTGTGCCCCATTCCTTGGACCCTAAGTGGACATCTTGGAAGCTTGCCCAGCTTGTTAGAAGATGTGAGACTCAGCACCGGGAGAGCCCATCACAATCTGGTCTGGTCCTGCCATTTTCTGGATAAGAGACAGGTTACACAGCAAGGTGGCTGAGGAGAGCTGTCATCCAACCCCAGTCCTGGTGGGAGGGGCTTCCTGCCACCCCCCACGCAATCCCTGTTCCCCTGGGCTCTGCCTCTGCTTCCAGCTCCCAAAAGCTCTGGATCCAAACAAACGGGGAAAAACAATGAGGCTTGAAGATGTGTGGTCCCGTGGGGATGGTTGGGGTTATTACTGAGTGTCCACCATGCCTGAACGTGGGGCTTGCTGTCTGTGCCATCTCGGGCCATCACCTGCCTTCTTGAATCTTAGCTTTATCATTAGTAAAATGGAGATGATGCTTTCTCATCATGACATAGAGATTAAACGAGGCAGCACACGTGGGACTGAATGAACGGCCTTAAACACCTGCTTTACAACACACAGTAACACCTGCCCACTTACCAATTGATTTAACTCCTGTGTACAAGTGTTCACTGCAGACCTGGTACTGTTCAGACCAAGGGACAGACAAGTGAACCAGGAGGACATGAAACCTGTCCACAAAATCTTCATATTCTAGTGACACAAGCCACAAAGCAAAGACATCCAAGTTCCACGAATGATGTCTATAATTCACAAAGAGTTTTCCGAGGCTGCACATTTAGAACTGGCTCTAGGACTACAGTTTGGGGACCACCGCTGTCTACTGTGACTATGTGGTGTCTTTCCTAAGGGTTATATGTGTACCTCCTGAGATCTGTCAGGGTGGAAGAGCTTTCTGAACTCAGCGTGAACTTTATGATATTTTATCATATGACAACCTGTTAGTTTTATAAACAAATATTTGGACACTAGATTCAAACTAAGTCTAAAGTTCTTATTCTCAGACTTTCTGGTGCTCCTGGTATAATAAATAGTTTGGGATGTGGCAGGGAAAGAGATGGTTATGTAGTTAACAGAAGGAATCCAGCCACCAAATCCCCCGTGACTCATCAGCTCCTTGTAGACGTAAGTGGCCAGCTCCTCTCCCTCCTGTGAGAGGTTGTCAGGGGTTCCAACAATACTCAGGACTTCAGGATAACTTATATGGGCTGGTCCTTCCATTAGAAAAATGGGCTCAAGGATGCAATTAATCTTGAAATTTCTTTGGAAGAAAAAAGCCAACACATCTTGTTTGGTGTTTGGACCTCAGAACCAAAAGCTATTTTCTGGCTTTTGCAATTCTTGGAAATCTTTTTGTAAAAAGGACGTGACAACTGCTGCTTAAACACATAACATTTATATATTACTAATCACTAACCAAGTCACGGCTTAGTTCGATTAAAAAAAGTAACGGTGGATACCTTGGAAACAAGCAAACAAGCCATCCATCAATTTAAAAAAACCAAGGTAACAGCACATAGTCACACAAGTTTCCAGTACATTTATTTCTTGAAGCAGAGAACTAGTACTTGACTTTTGATTGTGATCCTCAAAGAGCTATTCAAATTGTTGTTTAAGACAGTGTATTTCCAAACATTACCTTTCACTGGACTAAGCCTATTTTTGGTGTGAATTTCCCTGTGGCAGGCTCAGGGATTGTGTGCTTCCCCCAGTGGTGTGAGCCCAGTGAAAACTTGGGGAATGTGTGTACGTTCCCCTTCCTAGAAGGCTCGCCCCTGAGGAATTCCAGGGCCTGCTTATTCCCACGTAGACTTTTTTCCCTTGAACTATTTTGTCATCTTGGTCAGTTCATAATTTGGGGGAAAATAAAAGAATTTGGATTATTATTCATCACTTTATTGCTTAACTCTTAGCTTGCTAGTAACCTAAGTGATGAGTTAGATATCCAGTGGAATTCCATGAGGAAACTGGTCCAGAACTGGGGTAGTAATGAGTGCTGTCAACATGCGGATCACTTAACAAGTAGCAAATGCGTCATGTACGCACTAGTAAGTTCTCACAGCAACCCCGACGTGGCCCCCGCCTTTCTGAGTCTTCACTGGCCTTCAGTTAATGGTCCTGAGAGAAATATCACAGAGTTTTAGGCAGTTAGTTCTACCCAACCCGAGAGCTGCAGTCGCAGCAGACCTCATCAGTAGACCAGGATCCCTGCAGTGCCCGATAGGCATCTCCATGCTTCCTCCAAAGGCTTCTTTTTTTTTTTCTTTTTAAAAAATATTTTGGGAGATGGGGTCTGGAGTGCTGTAGCTATTCACAGAGCCATCATGGCAACTACAGCCTTGAACTCCTGGCCTCAACCTCCTGAGTAGCTGGGGCTGCCTGCTGGCACTGCTGCACCCAGCTCTGGCCCTGGAAATTCAGAACGTGCACCGGGGCACTTATGAATTTGTTGTCATCCTGGGGCACCTTGGCCCACAGTTTGGGAATCCAGGCCTTCAGTCTCACTAATAACCTAAATTTACATATTGGAAAACTGAGTCTGAGGGCATTTAGGTCCTTAGCCAAGCTCACACGGCCGGTAAGAAGCGGTGGAGCAGGGAGTCCAGCCTCTGTTGGCTGGTTCCGGAATGTACCCCATACCCTCACTCCTCACCCACAGGCCTATTCCTATGGGGAGACTTTCAGGATTTGGAAGGCTGATTGGTGTAAGTATCACAGAAAGAAGAATTGGGTGGAGGGCCTATCAAGGAGTCTGAGGCGGAAGGACGATCTCAAACAAATTTATCTTTCTTTTACATTTTTTTCATCCACTTATTCTTTTCATTGATTCAAAAGCACCTAGTGCCAGGCCCTTGGCTGGACCCCACGGAGCTCACTGTCCAGTGGAAACAACAGAGAGAGATGAGAGTCAGAGCTAGGTTGGGGCTCTGTGGGCCAGGGGAGGACAGAGCGGGCTGTGTGCTGGGGCAGGGGCTGGGGGTAGGTGACCTGCTGGGCTGGAGCTGGGGGCAAGCTGGTTTACCAGCAGCAGGGGTGGAATCAGTCATAACGCTCAAGCCCAGAAGAGAACAGAATGGCTGCCTGGAAACGGAGCTGCACCCCCACCAAGGCTGTCTTTAAATGTTATGACCAAACAGTGGCCTGAGCCTCACTGACTCACTCACACCCCTGCACCTAAGTCAGGCTACTGGAGCCACACATTTACAAGTTCAAACCTGCCTGCATGCCCAGTGTCTGCAGGGTGGTTCCTTTACTGAGTGTGGTGACGTTCATACTTGGCTCTGTATGAAATCTGGAAACAGAAATTCAATGCCTTAGCAACTGTTCCTTACCTTTGTGTGTGTGTGTGTGTGTGTGTGTGTGTGTGTGTGTGTGTTTTCTTTTTAAAACAAGTAAGCCGTATATGGCTCCACCCTTTGATCAAATGAGTGACTTTTCCTTATTGCCAGGATCACATTTTCCTTATGGAATGCTGCTGGACGTCTAAGTCTCTCTGCACAGTCAGCTGGTGTTCATGGAGCGCCTGCTTGTAAGGTGACTCAGAGACTGTCATTTCTTCACCAAGGGCTCAGTGTGGTGAGGGATGGCCAAGCAAACATACAGACCCTGGATGTGCAGGAGGGCGCAGGCTGGACTGAGGTCCTTCAGAATGAACCTGGGCAGGGAGCCAAGGAGGGAGCCAAAGGAGCTCTGTGTGCAAGGTCTAGGGGCCCGGGACCCTCACCCTGGCCTGGAGCACAAGCACTGGGGACAGCTGGACTTTGGGAGGCCGGCAGGGGAACAGCGGGAAAGGACACTGAGGTAGTCAATTATCTGGAGCTGGGCCCCCTTGCTGGGAGACTGGTGTTTTCTTGCAGCTACTGAAGGATTTTCTTGGCTACCTGGTCCATCAAGTGGACCACTGAACCCAAACTCCAACCTTAGTATAAATAATACCATTTTAAATACATTTCTATAGTCCTTCCTGTTTTCCATGGTCAATCAACATATATGGATTAAGCTCCGATTGTGTACCAGCTGCCGTGTTGGGGGTGGCCTCTGAGGACTGCTCACCCCAGATCACCCCTCCTGCTGGCTCCTTGCTGCCCATTCATTGCACTGCCAGGGAGGCAGGAAGGTAAACAGCCCCAGGACGCTGGTGACACTCGTGCAGCCTCTGAAGGTTCTTGTCCAAACAGCAGAGAGTCCTGTTTACCCCAATGCAGAAGGAATGGAGTCGCTGTCTCACCTGTTCTTTGACAAAAAAGGAAGAAAAAGCTTATCCACTGTGTGTACTTTAAAAAAGTTAATAGGACAGAGGGAGGATTTTATGTTTCCTGAGAAGGGAGCAAACTGGTCTTTTCCTGCTGCAGGACTCAGGCGGGGACCTGCTCTGCCAGCCGCACAGTGCTGCCCTGCCCTTTTCCCTTGACTTTCCCACGCTCAGAAGTCCAACTGAGACAGACAGTTGTTAGTGTATGTGCTTGTGTGTTAGAGAGAAAGAAAGTTCTAGAAGATCAAGCACCTCTGGCTGGCTGCATGCTGAGGTAGACTGGGTATGCACAGGAGCCCCACCTTCCTCCCTCCGGCTTCCGTGACCCCAGAGCCGACCTGCACAGACAGGTACCTGTACCCTTGGCCTCCTGGGAGGGCTTGCCCAACATGGCTGTGTGCAGGAGTTGAAAGATGGGAGGAGTGTGCGGTTGGAGCCCTGGTGCTGTGTGTGCCCACTCCACGGGGTCTCCATCAGAGATCACGGCTCCTGTCACGCAGTTGACTCCACTCTCTCCTTGTCCCTTGAAACCTGTAGCAGGAACAGCTCCTGGGCCCTGTGCCACCTGCTCGGTCGCCCCAGATGCTACTCAAGTCACCCCATGGACTGTGCCATCGCACCATCTGTTTCTTCACCTGGACCCTCCCTGAGGCAGGCAGGGCTGACAAAAAGGAGAAAATAAATCACATCCTCATGGCATGTAAGTAGTTTTGCCTTGAGGAACCTTTTCTTGGGAGTGAAAGAAGTCTGAGGCTTGGGAGCTGAGAGGTCAGGCAGGTAAGTGGTTCTGCTAGAAATTACAAAACACATCTTTTTCATTTTTTAAAATTTAGGTAAATTTACTTATGGTAAAATATACTGGTTTTAGTGTACAGTTCTGAGAATTTTGAAAAACAGACTCAACCATGTAACAACCATATGAAGACCCGGAACAGCCCCACTATCCCCAGATCTCCCTGTGCGCCTTTGAAGCTGGCCACTCCAGCTTCTCCCAAGCCCAGTCCTGTTTCTGCCAAAAAACACACAGTGCCTGCCTCGTCCCCATGATGGTATCTGATAAAGCATTGCTTCTGGTCAGGAGACTCACTTCATGGCAGGTGACATGAAGGACTGGGTTCATGGAGTTCACTGTTCCTAACATGTTCCCTCCCGCCCTGAAGAGGCTGGCTCCATGGCATTGTGGAATGGCATTTTGAAGACTCAATATCAGCACCAGCTACATAGCAATACCTTCTTGCAGGCCTGGAGAAAGGTTCTCCAGAGGGCTGTGTATGCTCTGAATTAGTGCCCAATGCCTGGTGCTGTTTCTTCTAAGATGAAGTCATGGGTCAAGCAGTGGAAATGGGAGTAGCACCCTCACTGTTACCCCAGTAACTTACTAGCAAGATTTTTGTTTCCTGCTCCCATGACCTTTTTCTTTGCTGGCTAGGGGCCTTAGCTCCAAAAGAGAAATACTCCCACCAGGAGACAAAACAGTGAGTTCATTTACCTGGAAGTTAAGACCGCTGCCGTCTCATTTTAGGCTCCTCATGAATCAACAGGAGAGGAAGGGAGTTACTGTGACAGCTGGGGTGGTTGGACTTCTGCCCCATGTTGGAGGTAAGGAAGAGTATGTCTGGTATACATGAAGTGCCTTGGGACATCTTAGTATTACCTACCATGCCTCATGGTTGAGGTCAACAGAAAACTACAGCAGCCCAATCTGGCCAGGACTGCTAATGACCCGGACCCTTCAGAAGGGAAGGTGTGTGGGATGGCACCAGGTAAGAACCATGACCAGCCAAGGTGCTTGCTGGAGGCAGAAGGAATACAGAATGGACAGGAGCAGAGCGTAGTTGTAAGTGCCAGCTACAACAACGCGACTGGTTATAGACTCACAGAATGTAATTGTCACGAGTGTTTCAGACTGATTTTGCTGTGAATGTTTCTCTGTCTCTGTGTGTGTACAACAAATACCTTGGTTTTCTTCTCCCTCTTAATTTGTTGTCGTATAACATGAGATGTGTTGACTTTCTGTCACAGAATCTAAGTTGTGTTAATTCTGTCTCATCTGGGATGTCAAGGAGAGGAGTAAACATCACTCAAGGACGGAATTATCCTCCTCTTCCAGGGAAAGAGTTAATGCAGTTTTTTTCTTTTTATTGTTAAATCATAGCTGTGTACATTAGTGTAATCAAGGGGTACAATGTGCTGGTTTCATATACAATCTGAAATATTCTCATCAAACTGTTCAACATAGCCTTCATGGCATTTTCTTAGTTATTGTATGTAGACATTTGTATTC
>CAUYPK010128843.1:0-10898 GCA_963574355.1 Loris lydekkerianus
GATGTGCGATCTCCAACCTTCTCTCCTGGTATAGCTCGAATCCTCCAGGTTACTTACTAAATTTCCATCCTTTAACTCTCCTTCTGGACGGGAGCCTCTGTGAAAAGCTGGCTTCAGTCCGCCATCTTGTCTCCCCCCCAATCTATATATAATTTCTGATCAAGATTTTTTTTTACTAAAGAGCTTTTCAAATTATTGATTATTGCTATTAATGAGAAATGATTTTGGTTCAAGTAGGTAGTGGTAAATGCAAAAGGAGTACTTGTTATTTTTTCATTCATCAGCCAGAATTTCTATTTCTTATTTATTTATTATTAAATCATAGCTGTGTACATCAATGCAATCATGGGGTGCCCTACACTGGTTTTATATACAGAATTTCTATTTTATTCTTGAAATTATTTTAAGTCAGTTGAACATTTTAATAGTTTTTAAATAATAATTATTTCTTCAAGTTGTTCACAGATGTTACTCTATTCCTTTTACTATAAATTTAATGTTTGTATGCCCCCTTTCGTATGTTGAAATCTAATCTCCAATATGTTGGTATCTGGAGGTGGGGGCCTTTGGGAATGCGGAATCAGTTGAGAGAGGAAGAAAAGACTCAGATCTGGTTTATATATGGTTCTGTGCTATATGCATGCACCACCTAAAAGTGGACAGCTGCAGCAATGCAGTCACTTTCTGAGACATCTCTGAAGGACAGTGGTGAAGAGAAATCTTCCCGGGTGAAGAACTTCAAGCAGTGTGCCTGGTTGTGCATTTTGCTTAGAAATGGCTGGGGACTTGGAAGGAACATAAATGGAAAACTGGTGATAAGAAAATTTGGGGAAGAAGGACATAGATAGACTTTTTTGAATGGCCATAGATATTTGTGCCCCATGTGATTGCTAACCAAAAGGTAACCTCAGAAGAGGAGGATTTACATCATCAAGTGGGTAGGATGACCTGTTCTGAGAAGACCAGTCAGACTCCTTCCCCAGTCACCTCTGTTATCACTCAATGGACCCATGAAAAGAAAAAAGTAGCCATGGCAGCAGAACTGTAGGTAATACAGGGGCTCAGCAACAGGGACTTTCACTGGCCAAGGCTGATCTGGCTATAGCCATCACTGGGTGATTAATCTGCCAACAGTAGAGACCAACATTGAGCCCCAAAGACGGCACCATTTCCTGTGGTGATAAGCTACCTGGTGGCAGATTGATTACATTGGACTGCTTCCATCATGGAAGGGGCAGTGTTTTGTTCTTATTGGAACAGACGCTCTGGATATGGGTTTGCCTTCCCTGCACACAAAGTTTCTGCCAAAACTATCATCCATGGACTTACAGAATGACTACACAGAATTGTTTCTTGTCAAGGAACTGACCTCAGAGCAAGTCAAGTGCAGCAATGGGCCTTTGCTCATGTAATTCACTGGTTTCACCATGTTCCCCACCTTCCTGAGGCATCTGGCTTGATAGAATGGTGAAATGGCATTTTGAAAACTAGGTTACAGCACCAACTAGATGGTAATACTTTTCAGGGCTGGAGCAAGGCTCTCCAGAAGGCTGTGTATACTTCAAATCAGTGTCTAACATGTGGTACTGTTTCTCCTACCATAGATCATATATCACTGCCTAGATTCACAGGTCCAAGAATCCATGGGTGGAAATGAGAATGACACTACTATCACCCTAGTAACTCACTTGCAATATTTTTGCTCCTGTTCCAGAGACATTATTCTCTTAGTTCCAAAGGGAGGAATGCTTCCACAAGGAGAAATGATAATGATTCCACTAAACTGCCCAGTCATTTCCAACATCTTGTGCCTCTGAATGGGTAAAGAAGGGAGTTACAGTGTTGGGTGGGTGATTGAGCTTGTCTACCAATGGGAAATTGGATGACTACTCCAAAGTGAAAGTAAGGAAAAGTTTTCTGGAACACAGAAATTACCATGCATTATGATTAAGGTTAATGGCAAGACTATAAATGGCCCAGACCCTTCAGGAATGAAGGTTTAAGTCATCCCACCAGGTAAATAACCATGACCAACTGAGGTGCTTGCTGAAGGAAAAGGGAATACAGAATGGTTAACAGAATGGGTAACAGAAGTAGGTATGAACTAATACCAGCTACGACCACGTGACCAGTTAAAGAAATCAAGGCTGTAATTGTCATGAATATTTCCTCCTTATTTTGTTATTAATATATTTGTGTGTGTATCAAATTTAACTTTGTCTCTTATCCCCTTATCATATAATATGAGACATACCGACTTTCCCTATTTAACAAATGGTGCTGGGAGAATAGGCTAGCGACCTGTAGAAGACTGAAACTGGACCCTCACCTTTCACCACTAACAAAAATTGATTCTCACTGGATAAAAGTTAAACTTAAGACATGAAACTATAAAAATACTAGAAGAAAGTGCAGGGAAAACCTTGATGATATTGACGTGGGAAAATATTTTATGATGAGGACCCCTCCTGGCAATGGAAGCAACACCAAGAATATATTACTGGGATCGGATCAAGCTAAAAAGCTTCTGCACAGCTAAGGGCACTGTAGCAGACAGCCTTCAGAATGGGAGAAGATTTTTGCTGCGTATGCTTCCAACAAACAATTAAACTAATCAATAAGAAAAGAACAAAGAACCCCATTTCTTTGTGGGCAAGAGACTTGAACAGAAACTTCTCTGAAGATGACAGGTACATGACCTACAGACACATGAAAAAATGCTCAACATGTTTAATCATCAAAGAAATGCAAATCAAAACCACTTTGAAATATCATCTAACTCCAGTAAGAGTAGCCCACATCACAAAATCCCAAATCTGTAGATGTTGGCGTGGATGTGGAGAGAAAGAAACACTTCTACATTGCTGGTGGGGCTGCAAACTAATACAGCCTTTTTGCCAAGAAGTATGGAAAATTCTTAAGGAACTAAAAGTTGACCTACCGTCTAATCCTGCAATACCATTACTAGGTATATACCCAAATGAACAAAAATCATTTTACAACAAAGATATTTGCACCAGAATGTTTACTGCAGCCCACTTCACAATAACAAATTCGTGGAAGCAGCCTAAATGTCTATCAATACATGAATGGATAAATAAATTTTGGTGTATGTATGCCATGGAATACTATGCAGCCATAAAAGTGGGAGACTTTACATCTTTTTTATTTACCTGGATGGAGCTAGAACATGTTCTTCTAAATAAAGTACCTCAAGTATGGAAAAAAGTATCCAATGTACTCAATACTATTATAAAACCAATATATAAACACTTATACATTAATACAAATGATAAAACACAAAAAGAGTCCAAAAGGAAGGGAGAGGAGGGAGAGGCGGGAGAAGAGGGGGGAGAGCGAGTGTAGGGAGGGTATTTGGCGGGCTCTCACCTGGTGTGCACAATGCAAGGATGCATTTCAAAACAACTAATGGTATATTATAAATGTCTTACCACAAAAATAAGTGAGGTGACGGTTATGTTAATTAGTTTGATTTAAGCATTCCACATTGTATATCAAATCATCATATTGTACCCCATAAATGTATACAGTTATGATTTAATAAAAAGTAAGTAAAAAATATGTATTGACTTTATATCATAGTATTTAAGGATTGTTAACTTTGCATCATAGTATTTAAGCTATGGGATATCAAAAAAAAAAAAAAAAAGAGTAAGTATCAGAGAAGGACTTTACTTCCTTTTCTGGGGAAGGGGTTAGTGGATTTTCAGTTGTACACAGAACAGTTATATCATGTTAAGTGGAACTATAACTGTGTTATAATTTTCATTTAAAGATTAAGTATGGTTTAAGGAGATATGTATGGGTGTCAAGTTAAGGCATGGACTTGTGATGGTTAATTTTATGTGTCAACATGACTGGGCCATGGGGTACCCAAATATTTGGTCAAACACTATTCTGGGGTTTCTATGAGGGTGTTTTTGGGTAATATTGACATTTAAATTGGTAGACTGAGTAAAACATATTGCCCTTCCTGGTGTGGGTGGGTCTTATCCAATCAGTTAAGGCCTAAATAGAACAAAAAAACTTACCCTTTTCAAAGTAATAGAGAATTCTCTTGCCTGACTACCTTAAAACTGGGACATCAGTTTTTTCCTCCTTTCAGAATTAAACTGAAACATCAGCTCTTCTTTAGTTTTTAGTCTGCCAGTCTTCAGATTGGAATTACACTACTGATTTTTCTGGGTCTTCGTCTTGATGACTCAGCTTGCAGATCTTAGAACCTGTCAACCTCC
Source organism: Loris lydekkerianus (assembly GCA_963574355.1). Lineage (NCBI taxonomy): Eukaryota > Metazoa > Chordata > Mammalia > Primates > Lorisidae > Loris > Loris lydekkerianus. The sequence goes on from CAUYPK010128843.1 coordinate 4,257, forward strand.
ACAATCACGTAAGCCAACTCCTTACAATAAATATGTGTCTCTATATATTTACATAATATATCCTATTGATTCTTTTTCCCTGGAGGTACTCTAATACAGATTTGAAAATAAATATTTGTATAAATTAAATCTATTTATATGTTAGGTTATTAAAATTATTTCTATTGTTTTAGAGATGGGGTCTTGCTGTGTTACCTCTGCTGGAGTTCAGTGGCTATTTGTAGGCACAATCATGGCATACTACAGTTTTGAACTCCTAAGCTCAAGTGATCTTCCTGCTTCAGCCTTCAAAGTAGCTGGTACTAGCTGGTACTGTGTCCAGCTTAAAAATTATTTTTAAATGTTATGATGCATTGAGTGTTTTAAAATGAATTACACTAAAATTCCTAAAATTTTGTGGTAAACAAAATACTAATTTTGGTTAATTTAATAATAAAATTTTTAAAAATTATAAACTAAATATTATATTCATGTATGACATATTTTGAGTAACAGATTTTTTTGAAGCAAGGGCCTATTATCAACCCACTCTAATCAATTTAATTAAACAATTTCATGGTTATGTATTTTCATATTCTTTTCTAAAAGGAAATAATTCGGCTCAGCTCCTGTAGCTCAAGCAGCTAAGGTGCCGGCCACATACACCAGAGCTGGCATATTCAAATCCAGCCCAGGCCTGCCAAACAGCAATGACAACTACAACGAAAAAATGGCTGGGTATTGTGGCAGGCGCCTGTAGTCCCAGCTACTTGGGAGGCTGAAGCAAGAGAATCCCTTCAGCTCAGGAGTTTGAGGTTGCTGTGAGCTGTGATGCCACGGCACTCTACCCAGGGTGACAGCTTGAGGCTCTGTCTCAAAAAAAAAATAATAATAATAAAATAAAATAAATAAATAAATAAAAGGAAATAATTGAGGCTTGGCACCTGTAGCACAGTGGTTATGGTGCTGGCCACATATACCCAGGCTGGCATGTTTGAACCCAGCCTTGGCCTGCTAAATAACAATGACAACTGCAACAAAAACATAGCCTGGCATTGTGGCAGGTGCCTGTAGTCTCAGCTACTTGGGAGGCTGAGGCAAGAGAATTGCTTAAGCCCAAGAGTTTGAGGTTGCTGTGAGTTGTGACGCCACAGCATTCTACTGAGGGCAACATAGTGAGATTCTGTCTCAAAAAAAATTTTTTTTTCCATTAAAAATCAGTATTTGGCTAATTGTTAACATCAGAATCCAATAATACAGGGAGGGGGAGAAAGAGAAATTGGGGAGGGAGAATGAGAAAAAGAAAGAATGAAGGACAGAGAAAGAAAAAAGGGTGAAAATGGAAGGAAGGAAGGGCAGGAAGGAAAAGGGTAAGAAGAAAAGGGAGAGAAAGAACAGGCAAATAACTGAGAAGATAAAACCGATTTTGTTCCTTTTAATAGTGCCTAATAGTAGATATTGATGATTCTGATAATGAAGATAAGCTTCCATGTTATCAAAAATATATTGTGAAAAGAGAAAACAGAATCTAATAAAAATTTGAATATTATAAATATGTATACAAAACAAAGTATCTTGATGAACAGTAGCAAAGTAAAAATCATATTAAGTTGAACGATTCCCTGTGGTTAGAGAAGTGCTGTACAGTGCAGGCCCTGCACAGCTCTTCTCTGGTGGTAGGAGCTGAACATTAAATCTTTCATGTCAGCATAATAATCACTGCATCTAGAAGTTCAAAGAAGGAACCATGTGAAATATTGTACTGTCCAAATATAATTCAAAAACACTTTAAAATTGGAAAAAAAGGTTGTAAATGTTTGTTAGTCATTGCATCAACCTAGCTCACTCACAGCAACATCAAATTCTTAGGTAAAGGGATCCACCAGCCTCAATTTCCCAGAGTGTTAATATTACAGGCATGATCCAGTCTGCCTGGCCTGTTAGAAATATTTTAAAAGTTATCATTATTTAAAAGATTATGTTATAAAACTAACTGTAACTCTCACCCAGGAACCAATTTTCAGCACTATTGGGTGCCAGGGCATACAGCCTTCATTTTGATGTAATCAATTTAATCATCTCTTCAGCATATGTATTATATAGTCTTTTTGTTTTTTGGATTATAGTCTCTTTTTTTTTTTTTTTTGAGACAGAGTCTCACTATGTCATCCTCAGTAGAGTGCTGTGGTGTCACAGCTTGCAGCAACCTCAAACTCAAACATTTGGGCTTAAGTGATTCTCTTGCCTCAGCCTCTCAAGTAGCTGGCACCTGCCACAACACCGGCTATTTTTTTTTTTTAATAATTTTTATTATTTTAGTTATTTTTTTTTAATTAAATCATAGCTGTGTACATTAATGCAATCATGGGGCACCATACACTGGTTTTATAGACCGTTTGACACATTTTCATCACACTGGTTAACATAGCCTTCCTGGCATTTTCTTAGTTATTATGTTAAGACATTTACATTCTACATTTACTAAGTTTCGCATATACCCTTGTAAGATGCACCGCAGGTGTAATTCCACCAATCACCCTCCCTCCACGCCCCTGCCCCCTCCCTCCCCTGCTCCCCCTTCCCCCTATTCTAGGGTTATAACAGGTATAGCTTTCATGTGAAAGCCATAAATTAGTTTCATAAAACGGCTATTTTTTTGTTGCAGTTGTCATTGTTTAGCAGGCCCGGGCCAGGTTCGAACCTGCCAGCCTCGGTATATGTGGCCGGCGCCCTACCCACTGAGCTACGGGCGCCAAGCCTGGATTATAGTCTTGATGTCTTTTTCAAGCTTCTAGGTCCCACAAATATCCACTACAATTTCCCGTATTAACATTACTTTCTCTTTTGCTTTTGTTTATTTTTTTAGGGATACGATCTTGTTCTGTTGCCCAGGCTGGAGTGCAGTTGTGCAATCATAGCTCACAGCAACCTCAACCTCCTGGGTTCAAGCAAACCTCCCAACTCAGCCTCCTGAGTAGCTGCAATTACAGGTGCATGACATCACACTCAGATAATTTTTGCTTTTTTTTTCTTTTGAGACAGAGTCTCACTATGCTGCCCTGGGTAGAGTGCCATGGCATCACAGCTCACAGCAACCTCAAACTCTTGGGCTTAAGTGATTTTCTGCCTTAGCCTCTCAAGTATCTGGGACTACAGGTGCCCGCCACAACACCCGGCTATTTTTTGGTTGCAGTTGTCATTGTTGCTTGGCAGGCCCGGGCTGGGTTCGAACCTGGCAGCTCTGGTCTATTTAGCTGGTGCCCTAGCTGCTGAGCTATAGGTGCTGAGCCTCACACTCAGATAATTTTTATTAATAAATTTTTTGTAGAGACAGGGTCTTTCTACTTGCCTAGGCTTTTTCAAACTCCTTGTCTCAAGTGATCCTCCCACCTTGACTTTCCAAAGTGCTGGGTGGGATTACAGAAATGCATCACTGTACCCAGCCCTGAATATCATGATTTTATCTTTCATATTTAGGTCCTCAAACTATTTAGAATCCATTTTTGCACATAGTGTAAGGTAGGAATCTGATTTTATCGTTCTCTATATCATAAGCCAGTTTTCCTTTATATACATGTCTGTACCTATGTTATATTGGTCTACTTTTCTGTTTTTATGCCAGCAACACGTTGTTTATATGACTAAATTCAAAGAAACAAGAAATAGATAATGATAAGTCAGAAATAAATGAAATAGAGAACAAAAGACAATAATGAAAATTAACCAAACCAAAACTGATTCTTTGAAAAAACTAAGAGAGACAGACTTCTAAGGGGAGTGATCAAGAAAAAATGAAAATTTAAAACCATGACACAGAATAAAAAGTAGGCAATAACTAGGGACAAAATAGATTTTTTAAAAATGAAGCACTATGAATGACTTGCCAATGAAATAAAAACCTAGGTGAAAAGGATATATTCTTAGAAAAATATAACATGCTAAAATTGGCACAAAAAGAGAGGTTCTGAATAGTCCAGTAAGTATTAAAGAAACCAAAATGGCAGTCAAAGAAGAATTCTTCTACCTCAAAACTTCAGCTGGGACTTGGTGCCCATAGCACAGTGGTTACAGAGCCAGCCACATATACTGAGGCTGGTGGATTTGAACCCAGCCTGGGCCAGCTAAACAACAATGACAAGTGTGATAGAAAATAGCTGGGCGTTGTGGTGGGCGCCTGTAGTCCCAGCTACTTTGGAGGCTGAGGCAAGAGAATCACTTAAGCCCAAGAGTTGGAGGTTGCTGTGAGCTATGTTGCCAGAGCACTTAACCAAGGAAGTCATAGTGAGACTCTGTCTCAAAAAACAAACAAACTAACAAATAAACCCCCCCCACAAAACTTCAGTTGGGGCCAGGTGCAGTGGCTCAAGGCTGTAATCCTAGCACTTTGGTAGGCCGAGGTGGGTGGATTGCCTGAGCTCACCGGTTCAAGACCATCCTGAGCAAGTGCAAGACACCATTTCTAAAAAAGATCTGGTGTGCCATTTAGATGGCACAAGTCATCCAGCTACTTGTGAAGCTGAGGTAAGAGAATTGCTTGAGCCCAAGAGTTTGAGGTTGCTGTGAGCTATGACACCACAGCACTCTACCAAGGGCAACAAAGTGAGACTCTGTCTCAAAACAAAACAAAACAAAAAGCAAAAAAAACCAAAACAAAACAAAAAACCCTTCAGTTGGTTTTGTAGGTTAGTTTTGCAAACTTTCAAGGAATAGTTAATTCCGATCTTACACACAACAACAAAAGAGTAAAACCTATCCATTCCATTTCTTGAGCCTACTGTAACCTAGATTAAAAAAAAAAAAAAGATAAGTAGAACCCAAGGAAAAGACCATAGGGCCATTTCATTTATGAAACAAAATCTTCCCCTAAAAGTTAGATAACAGATAGTAACAGATTATTAAAAAATACAGATTATGACAAGGTAAAATTTACTCCAGGAATATAGATATTATGGTTCAACATCAAATGTATACTAAAGGAGGCTGGGTGCAGTGGCTCACACCTCTAATCCCGGAATTTTGAGAGGCTGAAGTAAGAAGATTGCTTGGAGCCAGGAGTTCAAGACCAGCCTGGGCAATATAGCAAGATAACACTTCTTAAAAAAAAAAAAGAAAGAAAGAAAGAAAATAAAAAGGCCCAGTGAAGTGGCTCACACCTGTAATTCTAGTATTTCTGGAGGCCAAGGCAGGAGGACTGCTTGAGGCCAAGAGCTTGAGACCAGCCGGAACACCAGAGGGAGACTCAGACACTAACAAAAAAAAAAAAAAAAACAAAAAAAATTAGCCAGGAGTGATGGTGGCACACACTTGTAGTTCCAGCTACTTGGGAGCCTGAGGGAGAAGGACCACTTGAGCCCAGGATTTTGAGGTTGTGGTGAGCTATGACAACAGCATTGTACTACAGCAACAGAGTGAGACCCTGTCAGAGAAAAAAAGAAAAAGAGAAAAAATGTATACTAATACGTGTCACCATATAATTGGTCTAAAGAAGAAAAATTATAAGACTATCTCAATATAGAAAAAGCATTTGATAAATTCCTTTTATATTGAAATTAGTATGCTACCTTGATTTTTGCAATCTTTGTGTGTAGTTGGGACCCATTACTACTAAATTCCACTTCAGGATACTAAAAAGGACATTGGGTTTGATGAGTTGAGACTTATTGATCTCAGGTAACAATGAGGCATATAGAACATCGACTAGTTTCCTTAGAGATAGTGGATCCTGAATCATCCTGCATCACAGTTTAAGTGAGAATCCCAGAGGCTGCTGTGGCCCAGTTTCCTGAGTGTCCTGTCAGTAGCACTGAGTATCCTCAGACACTGTTAGTAAATCATCCAATATGATACAAAGTCAGATTTCCTTGAAGACAGAGTCATGGGGTATGAGACGCCTTCTGAGAGCCTGTATGCCCAGAGTGGCAGAGTCAGTGTAACCTGGGAAGGAATGGTCCAAATTGCTTGCAGCTGATGGTTGGGTGAAGGCAGGGTTTTGGGGAACTGGGATGTCCTGAGAAAGAAAATAGTGTTAGTCAGGTCAACGTCAAGGAAGCCTGAATTGGATTCATGGAGAGGAAGCCTGTGATGAACAGAGGTGACATATGTTCATTAATGTATTGTGGGTCTTGATTGTGGTGGTACATTTATCTCTGTGCTCTTAGGAATAAATTTTGCTGACTTTCTTACCAGGAGAAAATGGCCATTGCACAGACTCTGGGTTGGCATTAAGATACCCACTTAGAGGAAGACACTAATGACAGACTTATTTCCCTCTTTTGCCTGTTTTGAAAGTGGGCACTGGGGCAAGAAGATAGCAATACATGCTGTATAATTTTAATTTTAATATGAATACCATAAGCAGCTATCCTTCTTTATTAAGGTCAGCTGTCCACAAGTTGACTGGCACCTCTGCAAGGGCCCATCCAAGAAATAGACCCAAAATCTACATTTACTAAGTTTCACATATATCCTTGCAAGATGCATCACAGGTGTGATCCCACCAGTCCCCCTCCCTCAACCCACCTCCCCCCTCCCTCCCCTCCCTCTCCCCCTTCCCCCCATTCTCAGGTCGCAACTGGGTTACAGCTTTCATGTGAAAGCCCTAAACTAGTTTCATAGTAGGGGTGAGTACATTGGGTACTTTTTCTTCCATTCTTGAGATACTTT
>CAUYPK010128847.1:0-17417 GCA_963574355.1 Loris lydekkerianus
AATCTACCAAACATCCATATTATTTAAATCTCTTGAAAAATATAGAGCTCTCACATTCCTTATTTTTTATGTATACCACATAGTGGTTAATTTGTTCCACTCCATTTTTTTTTTTTTTTTTTTTTTTTTTTTGCATCCACTCATTCAATAAATATTTTCAAGTTCTTATATTATGCTAGAAACTATTATAGGTTCTTTGGTTATAGCAGTGAGCAATACAGATAAAACTATTTATTTATTTATTTATTTATTAAGAGAGGGAGTCTTATATGCTCAGGCTGGATCTGAACTCCTAGGCTCAAGATTTTCCTACTTCAGCCTCCCGAATAGCTGGGACCACAGACACTCACCACCATGCCTGACAAAATCTTTGACCCTACAGAAATTAACAAATGTGTATCGTGGTAATGGTAGGGATTAAGCAAAAAGATAAGTACAAATAACAGGGATGATAAGGGGTGCAAAGAGCAAGCATGCTAAGACATTGAAAATTGCCTGGGAAATTCAGGGACCATTTTGGATTGCACCCCCAGAGGCAGCTTCTGTGAAAAGGATGGCATTTGAAGAGGTCTGAATGAAATGAGGGTCTAAGTTATATGAGGGACTAAAAAAGAGCATTCCAAGCCATAAGAATGGAAAATGCAAATGTCCTGGTAACAGAACATTTTGGTATATTCCTAGTAACCAAGGAGGACAGATTTCTAGGATGACAGGTACAAGACTGTTGGAAAAGTTGGCGATGGCATAATCAGAGCCCAACACACTAGGGTAAGGAGTATGAATTCATATTAAATGAAACGATTTTGAGTGTGGTTATAGCACAATTGTATTTAAAGTATCACTCCAGCAGCTAGGGGGAAAAATCCACTTAGAAGGGCAACAGAAGTATGGTGATCAATTTTGTTAGAAGCTTACTACAGTAGTTTAAATGAGCAATGATGGTGACTTTAGACCAGAACGGCATTGGGAGAAGTGATCAATTAACAGATTTTAAAGATAAAACCAATGTTCATGGATTAGTTGTAAGGTGTAAGGGAATGAGAAAATTCAGGATGACTTCTAGGTTTGGGGCCACAGAAAATAGGCAAATGGTACCCTATTCAGAGACGGAGACATTGGGAAGTTTGGGGAATATAATTAAAGGATATGTTTAGGAAATTTGAAATTTAGGGATGCATTTAAACAGGCTGAGGAAGCACTGGGGTATTTACCTCTAAAGTTCAGGGTTGGGGAGATAAATTCTGGAGTATTGCTTTCCACATGGTATACAAAGCTAGTAGAAATGAAACCATTTAGTAAGTGTAGATAAAAAAGTTAGATGATGGAGTATTACAGTAATTCCACCTTTTAAGGATGGGAACAGAATCTACCCAGTGAGAATGAGAATGAGACATAGAATTAAAAAAAAAAAAAATCAAATGGTGGCTTTCTGGATATTATAAGAAAGTGGGGGTGATCATTTTTTATCAAATGCTGCTATGAGCTCTAATATGATAAAGATGGAGAATTGACCACTTCTAGAATACTCTTAGAAGAATTCTTAGAATATTCTCAGAAGAAGCAATTCCAGTTTTTCTTTTTGCTTCTCCATCAAGGGGAAAACCAGAGACCATCCTTGTGTCATAAATGTGTCCTTAACCTACTATTTATCTTTCCTTTCCCATTGTATTCACTTGTCTTTCTTTTCTAAAGAAAAACAGAGTGAAGTACATATATACATAAAATAAAAAGTCAATTAGTCTCTCATTGTAAGTTACACAAAAATTTACTAGCAAAGACTCAAAGAAAGTAGAAGTTAGTACTTTGTCTAAGGCAGCGGTTCTCAACCTGTGGGTCGGGACCCCTTTGGATTGTATTAAAGGGCATTAGGACGGTTGAGAACCACTGGTCTAAGGAAATGAAGCAGATTTGCCATGTTTTAGGGATGACCGGGACTATATGCTTTGAATCACAAGATAATTTTAATTGTGCTCTCATAGAATAACTCATTTATGTGACCACTCCGCTAACTTCACTGGCATCTGTTTAATTTTTTCTACCTATTTGTTATCTCTCTTCCAAGACAGGCAATACAGATTCTTTCTAAACATTGTATGAGTACTCTCAGCTATCACATTCATTTTACCACACTAATATGTAAATTACGGTAAAACTTAAAAAGCAATTCATTTTAGCACAACATACCGACTTCTGGTCTAAAATTCCCCAAATCCTTCTGTTGTTGACTTGCTTTGTTTTATTTCCCACTACTTGATAATTACATTCCCAGGGTCTTCACTTTGCACAAAGTGGAACCTATTTTGTTAACAGGATATGGACTGCAGAACCTCAGTGAAAAACAGAGTTCAACTTGGCCCACAGGTAATTTTCTTTGGGAAAGGTTGAAAAGTCACAGGAGAAAAACTGCTGTCAGACTGTTTTCTGGGCCAATCTCAGTGATCCCAGAATGGCCATATTAACAATTTGTGAAAAAGCAGCTGCTCTAGACACATGGCAGATTTGGATAAAATGTTCCCGAGATGCTAAAGCCCACTGGTTCTATGGCTCTGTCATTTCAGTTTACATGCAGATCTCTCTTCTTTACACTATAGCAACAGGAACCAGAGACGAAATAATTATGCAAATAGAGTAAGCGAACCCAGGATTCACTTCAGAAATCACATTGCAAAGACTGGATAAGGAAGAAACACAGAAATGGCCCAGAAATGAAAAAACAGGAAAAGAAAAACAATGAGGAATTTTGACATGCCAAAGTACAAATAAAAGAAAAGAAAAAAAAAAAAAAAGAATTTTCTGCTATTAAATGCTTTTTTAAAATGATTTTATTGAGAACCCCAAATCAGGATGACTTTCCAAACCAGGATTAAACTTTGGCACTCGTGTTATTCCCATAACTTCAATATAGTCATCAACTTACAAATAGCACAGACTTTGTTATTCCAACTAGGGTCTCAATAAGAATATAGAAAACTTCAAGATATCAAGGTCACAGAGTAGTTAAAAATCCTATCTGAATATAACCTATTAAAAAATTAATAAACTCATCAAAACACAGGAGGCAGAGGGCTAGGAAGTACATATTGAGGAAAGGGGTATTTCAGAGATTTTATTTCTTCATGAGTACTTGGAGCAATTTATGGAGATAAGAAGACCAATCACATGAGGGGGAAGAATAAGTAAAAGGCATCTGTATACCCAAAGCAAGCCCACAGCTATACCAGATAGGAATATCCTACTACATTACCCAGGAAACAATACGTGCATTTATATTTAAACATAAACGCTACTATTGATTTTCAGTTTTTAGGAAAAAATAAAAATTATATGTTTAATATTTAAACATATATCAAATTCAGAGTAAACATACAGATAACAAAAATTGGCAGTTCAGAGTGAGACAGAAGAAATGCCATCCTCACCTGACAAGTGTCAAGAGACACTATTTATACTTGATTGAAAAAGAAAAGGGCTGTAAGTACAGTTTAAAAGCATCCACTACCAGCATTTAAATCACACCTAACTGTATCCTGAGGTGAAGGAGAGGCTAGGAGAGGATATCAGAGTGGCAGTCTGTGAGCTCGGTAAATCACCGTGTTTCCAGGTTAACAATATTTAAAGTTGATAAATCAGAAGCAGTACTATACTATAATTATATCTTTGATATAGAGGTAAATCCTAGGAAGCATGTTAGAAAATAAAAACTTCATGGATTTAAAGTTGTTCTTCCTGAATAAAGCATTAGGGGGCAGTGTAGAGGACCGGGCTTGGGATGGCTGCCTTGATCACTTTCCAGTCCTCTCTTTACCCATGGATGTGTGACAGCAATAACAATGAAATGATACATGTCTGTTAATCTGTCTGCATCTCTGTCAACAGAAACAGATTTGCCTTGACCAAGAAATAAGACGAATGACTGGAATTCTACCATTTGATAATTGCCAGGAGACCTATTTAAAACAACATCAACAACAGAACACAAAAAATTTTAGAGTGATGCCTTCTGAGTGAAAGCACAGGGCCACAGTCCTCACGTAACTGACCCTTCAGGGCAGACCACCTTCTCCAATGGGAGTTCTGCTTCCAGAAAGTACAAGGCAGAGGATAAAGACCCCTGTAAAGTTACTTCTTTGTATATTCTTATTTCTTCCTCTGCTGATTTTTCTGATGGCCCAGAAACCATATCCTGTCCATTGATGGCACATTTTATTTCACACAGCAAAACACCAGTCAGCACTTAAGGAGTTAAGGCATTTCCTTCTCAGGGTGAAATGCTACCTTAATTGCCTGGTGTTTATTCTTGGCATTTCCAGTCTCCCAAAGGGACAAGGTTACTTTGTAATCTCTTTGTGCTCCTATAGGTGTGGAGGGTCTTGTTGAGGGGGATAAAATGCTTCCAACTTACCACACTCAGGGAAAGAAATCATAAATCAGCGGGTCAGCCAGGTATGTACTATTATTTCACCTTTAACATTATTATGTTTTCAATACAATATTTCAATGGATTTCTTTCTGCATAATAATTTATCAAGAATTACCAAAACTCTAATGAGCTCAGAGAACTTTGGCTCCCACAAAATGAAACCTTTATCACAAATTGGTTGAGCCCATGACTGCAACTTAATCATTCAATTGTACATAAATCAAGTTGGGATTTTTACTTTGTAGGAATAAGTTCCCAGGGAAAGAAAACTCATTTTGTAACTCTGGGCCATTAAGCCTTAAATGGTAGAATACTGGTGAAATAAAAATGAGCTGGGCCAAATCTCAGGTAACTTGGAATCCGGCCATCGTTCCACAGTCACATAGATGACATTCGGAAAATCTTCTAACCCTACCTGGTTTCAGTTTGCAAATCCCAAAACGAGAGATGGGTCTAAATGAAGGCTTTCTAAAAACCCCTTGTCGTTACAAAATCATATGAATTTGAGACACTGAACTCACAGTTTTCAGTGACTACCGTCATGTAGAGTGTGGATTACATTTTTTTTTTTTCCTAGAAATTCTCCCCTTGCTAGAAACATTCATTATACTACTCATCAACAGAAACACATAAAGAACACATCTTCCTCTCTCATTTCCTAGGCAAACATTTTTAACACTGTATACTTACTACATACCGGCATGATCCCATGTAATCCTCACAGTAACCCGATCTGAGCTAGGTATTACAGTGTCCATCCCATAGACAGGAATAATGCAACTCTGAGAGAGTAAGCAATTTCTCCATGATCACACAGCAGACATTGGGTATGAAGATACGGAGATGGAATTCAAGAATGTCGGATTCCATTGAGTAAGTTTCACGTAGAATATAAATGTCTTAACCCAATAACTAAGAAAATGTTAGGAAGGCTATGTCAACCAGTATAATGAAAATATGTCAAATGGTATATAAAACCAGATTATGGTACCCCATGATTGCATTAATGTACACAAGTATGATTTAATAATAAATAAAATAAATAAATAAAAATTTAAAAAAGCAGACTTCTCAACAATTTCATAACTAAAATTGTGGGTGGGATGCAGATTTTTTGTATTTCCAGGTAACTTTTTGTGTCTTCCTTTTGGTGATAGTGAATTAGGACACTTTGGCAGCCATGTATAATTGTTGAGCGGTCCTTAGGGAAGGGATGGTGCCTTTAATGCCTTACATATGAATTGCCGTTAGTAGTCACAGCACCTTCATAAATGTTTAATTTGATCTATTGAAGTAAATAGGACATAGGTGTGGTCCCACCAATACCCTCCATCTAACCTCCCCTTGATGTAAGCACTCCCCTTAGCTTGATGTAAGCACTCCAAATTGTATAAAAAAATCAACACATTGTACCTCACAAATGCACAAATGTATTCTTGATCTACATGTATGTCACTTAACAAAAGAAAATAAAAGTTGGGACTATAAAAAAAAAGGAAATGGGACAAAGAGTCATGTCTCCAGACTCTCAATGAGAAAACTAATGTCTAGAAAATTGAGGACTTATCCAAAGATGCAGGGGAACAATTTCACCTAGGTCATCTGTGCACCCTCCAGTGATCTGTGCTCTATCTCTTTAACCATATCTTGGCAACTCCTCAGGTATCCTGGTTCCTGCTGTGATAGCAGTTATGCTGCCAGTTTTGACACTGAGACAATAAGAGAGCCAGGTTTTTCCCTGACTTGATAGGGGCCCTGAGTTGTGCGTCTGGCTAACAGCTTTTTCGTATGCATCCTCAGTTTCCTCACCTCCAAAATGAAGAGGTAGTAACCTCTAAGGTCCCTACTCATGAACCTGAGTCTCTGTGAGGATTTTCTGAAGGAACAATGCCTGATTCATGTTCTCTACTTCTTCACATCCATCTTTTCTAGTCTTCTTCTGACCATGGCTCAGTACCAATGCCTGAAGTCCTGCCATTACAGAAACCTGGATCTCTGGCCAAGCAACATTCATGCTTCATTCTTTTTACCCTGATTCTTTCTTGACCTTAGACTTTCCTTTCTCTTTAAAGGCCAAAGGAAATAGTTATCTGAGAACAGCCAAACTTAACCAAAATTGTAATAGTGGTTTAAGACATCCCTCAAAAATAAACAAACAAACAAACAAAAAAACTGGAAGTCACCAAGCATGTTTTACAAGCCCGATACAGACAAATCCCACCTGCTTCCCATTTTCCCTGCCTCCTTGCACACCTATGATTTTTTTTAGTTAAAGCTTTATCATGCCACCACTCAGCAAATTTTCAACAAAAGCAAAAAGATCCAATCCAATTGTCCAACTGAAAAATTCGTGTTTTTATCAAGTGTTTTTTCCTTCTTATTTCATTTTCATCACAATTGAACACTTTTCAGGTTATTATATGGGGTAGAAAGTGAGTCTTTTTTTCTCAAGGAATCACCATGCAGTTAACTTGACACAATAGTCAGAAAGCTGTACTCTGAATGGAATAGGGGAATATATATAATATATATGTATATATGTATATATGTGTGTGTGTGTGTGTGTGTGTGTGTGTCTTAAACATAACACCTCTTGTAATGTTTCCATCAGCATAAAATAAATATGTTAAATCAAAATGCTGCTAAAACTTAAAAGACAAAACAGGGAGGCAAAATCTCTATGCATTTATTTGCAGTCTTCATCCAGGATGAGCTGGAGTTGACTGGTTACAATTCTGTGTGATCATTTTATAATTTCATTTCATATGAAAAAAAATACTAAAACACTTTTTTCAAATAAAAAAAAATAAACATGTACCTGCTATCAGAGCACAGAATGAGAACAGAGTTAGGTGCTGCCATAGTGAAACTTCGTACAGCTAACAAAGAAAAAGCTCACGAGGACTGACTAGTTGGAGTTGACCTATAAATATGGCACAGAGCCGAAAGAGGAAAGTTGAGTAAAACTGCTCAGTTTGTTTTACTTTTCTGGTGAAATGACCATTTGTTTCCAAACAGTCCCCAAGCTCATGTCTTTAATGGCCATTACTCCACTGTACTGGCATGCTACTGAGGACTGTGCTTATTCCCTAATTATCAAAAAGTGCTGCTGGAATTTATTAAGAAATTATAAGTAATATCTCAAGTACCTTCAAAACCAAGTTTGGCAGTATCCTTAACTCTTGCATCAATGTAGACTCCCCTGGTTTGCTCTGAAACAGACTAGAATTTGACAATGCCAAAACCACCTGAGTCAAAGACGAGGCAGCTGGCTGTTTTCCAATAATTATTGTTCCCAGGACTTATTTAAAAGTCCTTCAGAGGGATACACAAGAACAAATAAAACAATTTTAATTAGGAAAACATAATCTACAAGTTATGTGCAGTTATTTAATTAAAAAACATGGTGGAAGTATGATTCATTCAGAAATTATAGAAAAATCACTCAATGAATTCTGAATTGTTACAGAAAGTGAAATGTGTAAAAAGAAAGTAAAGAAGTCACATTTAAGATTCAGAGATTCTTAATATTTTTTACTATTAATTTAACTACTCACTAATTCACGTCAAATTCTCTGGCAGCAAGTATTGTCCCAACTAACATTTTGCTCTGGTAAAAACATTTTTGAGTACTGTTATCAGACAGCCCGGCAGAAGTCAGTGTCAAATTCCAGTACAATTAGTTCAAATGGCTCCTAAAGTTGGTTCTAATGGACTTTGTTGTGCTCCATTTTCCTGCCTTGAAAGTTGCTTTCTTTATATATAATTTTGTCCACCATCTACTGATCTTTAATATGTCTCAGACACTATGCTAACCACTTTACATACATCACCTCCTTTAATTAGCACAATAGCTTTTTGAATGGAAGCTATTATTATCTGAGTGCACAGGGATTTATCCAGATGGCTCTGAGGCTGGGGAAAGTAGGCATTTTGCCCTCAGTCTCAGGGCTAGTGAGCAGTGGAGCACACATTAGATCTCAGAGGGTCTGACTCCAAAGCCCAAGCTCTTCACTGATATGATACCCTGACCCTTCTCCCACACACAAACTATTTTCCTCTATTCCAGAATCTTGGCACAGTTATCATTTTAATGCTATCTAGGATTATAATCAATAATTTACCTCCATGATAATTTTCCTCCCTATACAATATTCAACCTCATTGATATATAAATGGGAAGCATCACAAATACTTAAAAATATATATAAACACATGTATACACATACACACATATATAATATCATACTCTATATCCATGTCATTTATCTAAATCAGTGTTTTTCAACTTTTTATCTCACAGGACACTTGAACCTAATTGAACCTATAGTTAAACTTCTGTGACACACTTAAATTATGTTGGTCCCAAGAAAGAATAAAAAAAAGAATATATTTACTGTGCTTTGAACTTCTTTCACAAATAATTTAATTAATTACCTTTAAAAATTTTTGTGGCACACCAGTTGAAAATCCTTGACCTAAATATATTGTGTGCTTGTGTGTGTTTGCACACGTATATAAAGAAAGGCAGACCACACATGTAGAGAAAGAGAGACAGAGGGAGAAAACAGAGATGAACACAAAGATTACAGATCCTGACCTAACCCGGCAAGATGGTATAAAACAGAGATCAGTGCAAGTCCCTACAGTAGTGTCAGACACGGTGCTCGATCTCATGTCCGCAGCACCTAACACAGTGCCTTGCAGGAACTAAATGCTTAATGAATGTTTGTGGAATGGCTGAGAGAGAAAACAAATGAGTGGTGAGTCAGTGACACTTACAGGTAACTGTGAGTAGGGGATATGTGACTTCATATGTGTGTGTCCTCACGGACACTAAGGTCAGCACAGGTAACTAGGTGCAAGTGGCCACCACCAGCTGTGGCGTGGGAGTCTGTGCTCACAGAGGCCTCATCCGAGGCAAGGAGGTGTGAGTCCTGCCTGCCTCTGCCACCCAGGGCTGCGGCCCTACAGATGGGGAGGGGCTTACGAAAGGGTGTGGATGATGGAGAATCAGTGAAACCCCTCCAGGAAGAAGGAAGACAAAGGGAAACCCAAGGTTTTCAAACAAGTCAGGGCCAACTGCAGGAAGGGATTAGGCTGGTTTTGTGAGACTTGCAGATAATAAATAGCAACCAGAGGAAACTAGAGAGGCATATTTGGCTTCAAAGTTGGAAGGCCAGGCACTCTCCCTCTCTCCCAGCGGTTGTGCCCTCCTTCTTCCTTACCACCTTCCAATGCAGTACACCTTTCTCAATCCAGAACGGGTTCCAACTTCTCCTCTAGGAAACCTCCTTTCTCAGCAAGCCTGACCATTAGTGGCGTCTCCCTTCTAAAAATTTCCACTCTATTTCACAACCTCCCCCAAATGACAGAACGGTCTTGGCTTCTTCCCTTATTCACTTAGTGCTCTGGTAAGTAAAATCGGAACACAAAGATGTTGTCATCCTCAGGGTACTTAGAGTCTTAAGGGCAACACAGAGAAGTAAAACAAAGATGACAACATATTTGCTACAACAGAATTACGCAGAATTGCTGATTTATGAAAGATAGATGTCTGTTTTAGTCCTTTTTCTGCTGCTATAACATAATATCACAGACTTGGCAATTTATGAAGAAAAGAGATTTTTTGGCTCATTGTTTTGGAGACTGAGAAGTCCAAGATTGAGGGGCCACATCTGGTGAGGGCCTTCTTGCCACACTGTAACATGTGGAATGGCATCATGTGGCAAAGAAATATGTGTGAAAGACAGACAGAGAATGGGGGCTGGATTTATCCTTTGTATCAGGAACCCACTCCCATGACAACTAACCCACTCCTGCAATAATTACTCATTCCCATGACAATGGTATCAATTCATCTCATGGCCTAATCACCTCTTGAAGGTCTCACTTCTCAACACTGTCACAATGGCAACTAAATTTCTGTACAAGTTTTATAGGCGACATTCAAATCATAGCAAAATCCAAATACTCTGAGAAAATGGAAAATACTTCCCAGAAAAGTAAGGTTTACTTGTATTCCCCCAAAATATATTTAAGGAAAGCTTAGAAATTAACTAGGTAAATAAGTGGGAAAGGGTGTTCCAAGCCCAAGGAACAGTCTATGGATTCAAGGGAATGTGTTCTAGATAGCTAAAAGGTATTGATACTAATTAGGAACTTCCAAAAGTAAGAATCCTAAAAATCCTTAATGTTTACATTTCCAGAGTGCACACTTCTCAACACATAACAGATTATCAATAAATAGGCACTTATTTAACAAAGATAAATATTATAAGCAAGAAGAGACAATGATGTTGTCTGATCATCATACTCAGATTAGTAAGAGCAGGGCTGAAATAGTCAACTAGTTGTTGTGTGGGAAACACCATTTATAAAATAGCATAGTGGAAAGGGCATAGACTTTGGAGTCAGATCAACTTGAGTGTTAAGCCCAGCCCTATGAACCCAGAAATAACACTTAATTCTGTTGAGCCTGGATTTTCTTCTCTTAAGACAAAGCTAACAACACCTATCTCTCAGGCCTATTTTGTAGTTTACATGAGATAATTTAAGAAAAGTTCAAGAAAGATGCCTGTTAACATTAAGCTACCCACAAATTATAGTTCTTTCATAAGAGAGTCTATGAAATGAAAATGAAGAAGTGGAGAAAAAATTTAGTAGCATTGTCATGGGCCAAACTGATATCCATTTTACACCTGCTATAGAAAAGGGGGCATAAGGGATTATTGAGTCTTGTTAGCACATGAAATTCAGGTAGGAGTTGCTGGGCTCAGTGACCAGAGCCCAGTTGTCATCCCCAACTAAGCACTCCTTGACTGGGTGTCTTTAATATAAAGTGTGCTGAGAAGCCTGACTGTTCAAAGGAGTAGCCATCATTATTCAATCCATAATCAAACAAGTCAAAAAGTCTTCTTGACAAAATCAGGCTATTTTCTTAAAAAATATAAGAGAATGCTGAATGCCAGGAACGGTAGAATCTAATTTAACATGCCCAAATGGTGAGAAAATTTAAATGGGGGAAGGAATTAATAACAAAAGGAAAACAGCAGTGATTTTCATATGATTCAGAATGATGGTGGTCCATTGGGAACCAATGGATTTGCTTAGGCAGGGAGCAATTGTTTAAAAACCTGCAGATACCATGCATATTTCTAATGATGCCCATCAAGATTGGAGCTGTCTTCAGTAAGCTGGGCCTGGGAAGCACTGGAAGAACTTCCCACAAGCAATCCTAAATAAGAGCCTCTCATTTCACTACTTTTCATGCAATACCTCCTGCCTTTGACAAGTTACAATGGAGCTTATCTCCAGTCCCAAAAGAATCATACTCCATGATTCCATTCATCAATGTGTAACCTTAAAAGTGTGCAGTATTTCTTTCAACCCTACCTCATTGAACTGGAGCTCATCATTGTGATAAGTGGTTCTTAGCCTCCTAGTGCCCACCCTAGTCAAAACTTGGTTTGGAATAATTTTGTCGATTACCTGTCTTATCTGTGTGTTTAGCCATCTTGCTCTATCTCCAGAGAAATTCAACAGCCTCCTATCCTGTGCTTCAGTCTTTGTCCAAGTTACACTGCTTTTACCAAGCCGAATTGCCCTTCTCATCTACTAAGCCACTAGCTTTCTTCAACCTAACGGAGACCAAGACACCTATATCATGGACGTTTCCCATATTAAACCCATCCTATCACCCCTGAGAACAATCCCAACCCAGCAATGACTCCTCTGTGCTCTGGGAGTTAAGTCATCTGGTTCAGTTGATGATATGTGTCTATTTGTCTCCTCTAATGGCTTGGGGGTCGAGCGCATGTCTAAACTTTGCTACATACATCTGTACACTACTGAATACATCATTACTGTACATTACTCTAATCCAGTGGGGACGCAATAAAAACTTGTTGACTGACTGATTTAGCACAGGGATGATTATTACGTAAGCCATTTTGGTAAATAAATTTCAAATAATGACCAGCTCACACAAATGTTTTACTAGCTCACCCTCCCCATGGAATTAATATAAAGAATGAAAATCAGCAGTCATTTCTACTTGCCCAACATTAAATGTTAACTCACCCCAAGAGAGTAGCTATTTTCAAGCCTAATTTCAAGTCAAAATGTTTAAAATGGTTGTCATTCTTGGTGACGTGCTGGGAAGATCCAAGAACTAAGGTCCAAATCCAGTCACTTCCACAGGTTATTAACCTTATTACTCCAGACCATAATTTCCAGTACATTACCAATCATAATAACTCTGGCAGTTTATTTTAATTCATTTATTCAGTGAAAGGGCACTGGATATTTTAATGAAAGCAATTTGATAGACTTTTTTATAATTTTGTGCTCTATTGGAATAAAATTGATTAGAAACTTTGATTTATATCATTCTTTCATAATTCATATGGGAATGTAGCCATAACATCTAAGAAAAAAATACATACATTAGAAATAAATGTCAAAAAATAATCTTAACACCTGATGTTTCTCTTGCTTTTATGTTTTTGTTAGCACTTCATAGAAGGGTGTATTGGGAAGAAGGGGCTGGGGAATTTTACATGTACAGTTGTGTCCTGGTATCCTTTGGAGTTGTGGGGGAGTTCTAGGATCTCTCTTGGTTACCAAAATTCAAAGATCACAAGGCCTTTTTATAAAATGGCATAGTATTTGCATCTAACCTGTGAAAATCCTTCCACACACTTTAAATCATCTCTAGATTACCTAAAATACCTAATACAATGTAAGTACCATGTAAATACTTGTACTATATTAAGGTTTTTATATTATTTTTAATTTTAGATTGTTATTTCTAATTTTTTTCCCAGAAAAAAATAATATTTTCAATTCATAGGTAATTGGACCCATGGATAGCGAACCTGGAGGCATGGAAAGCCAATTGTACCCTCTAACCAAGTTGTGATAGCCCTGTGATGTGAGAAGGGCAGAGGGAGAATGATGTGGCTCACAGTTCAAAATCAATAACTAGCAGATGAACTCAGAGTAAATCAATTCCAGTTTTATGGTAGATCAATGATTTACCTAGACCAATGATTTGACCAAATATTTTCAAGATTGATTTATTTTAGTTCTTGCCCGTGTATGATATAAACAGCTTTGAATATTTAAGCTATCAGTTTTGATTATAGATTTTAAATATGAATTTAAAAAAATTTTTTAAGAAATACAGAAATATTTGAGAATTACTGTAAAGTGTCACACAGCTAGCTATATTTAGCTTATTTTAGACTGTTCATGAGAAAATGGATTGTCCTCTGCCATGCTGTGAAAAGGTAACCTTCTTCTGGTGCTTTTTTATCTTTTTAGCATATATGAGTTCAATAGCATCTCACCCTTGGATTATTTCAGATCCCAGAAGGTTTCTTTAAGGCAGGTGCAGCCTGATTCACTGTGACAGCTTCTCTGAAGGTGTATCCTTTAAAATGCAATAATTGTCATTTGAGGGCCTGCCAGGAGAGAAGGCAAAACAGAAGCAAAGGGTCTAAAATGCACAGCAAAGTAATGCTCAGGGTCTCAAGGGCAACTAAGTTAGCTCTTTAATGTGTATTTGAGTTTAAAGTTGATCTCTTAATTTTCTCCACTTTCTTGAGCAAATAGAAACTATAACAAGCTTTCTTTAAAACTTGAGGCATACTGCAATAAACTTCATATTAAACACATCAGGCATCCAAGCTCTCCTTATAATTAGACTTTGGATGAACAAAACCCTGCTAGAACAAAGAAGGACCATGATCTAATATCAGAATAAAGTTAACAGATGTCATTAAGTGAGATGATTGGTGATGAGTGAAGGTCATGCCCAGTTTACTTTTCACAGTTGACAGATCAAAGCTGTTCTTTCAACTGAGACAGAGACTGAGAGCAGTTAGTTTGGCTTTGGGAAATCCTTTCACGTGGTACAAAGTCTCTCTGGGGTCTGCTGTTCCTAAGGCATATGAGTGGTCAGGACCAGCTTCAGCAACCAATGCAGAGTGGGAAAACAAAGGTTGCATCTCAGTTTAATTAACTTGTTATAATAAAATGTCAGATTAAATAATGGGGGAAATGCAGTCATAGCAGAGCATCCAAGATTATAACACATAACATTCATGAATATCATATAGTGCAAGGGGAAAGATAAATAGATAGACAATGCATGGAATGATGGACTTGTGCAGATAGAAGTCACTATGATAAAGGGCCTTCACATCCAACCACTCATCTGATTGAGTGGACATCCAGGTGGACGTCCAATTCATGATTGGAAGCCTTCATTGATGGGAGCTTCTCAAGTCCCACTGTCAGCATGCCATACCTCTTCATCCATTCTGCTCTATTGCAACCCCTTGAGACCAAACAACAAACATTTCCCAACTTACCAAAGATGGTTACTTTACATTTGGCATCACCACCATCACCATCACCACCTCCAAGTCTTCTCAGTCTCCTCAAATAATCCTCATCTAACAGTGTCCAATCTTCTCACTATTCTGATGAGGTAAAGCTCTCTTGTCACAATCCAATTTGCTTATGTCTCTGTAAAAAATATAGAACTAAGCTAAGGCACCAGCCACATACACCAGAACTGGTGGGTTCAAATCCAGCCCGGGCCTGCCAAATAACAATGACAACTAAAACCAAAAAATAGCCGGGTGTTGTGGGCACCTGTAGTCCCAGCCACTTTGGAGGCTGAGTCAAGAGAATCACTTAATCCCAGGAGTTGGAGGTTGCTGTGAAGTGTGATTCCATGGTACTCTCTACCCAGGGCAACAGCTTGAGGCTCTGTCTCAAGAAAAAAAAATAATAATAATAAATAAATAAATATATATATATATGTGTGTGTGTGTGTGTGTGTGTGTGTGTGTGTAAAACTAAATATACAATTACAGTACAATCCCCAGGCAGAGACAACATTGACTGCCACCACCCTGGTTCTTTGTGTATGTGTTTCTTCCCTTAATTTAACGAAGAGCTCATTAGCACTCTTGGTAGCTACTATTATTTGAACAACACTTCTACAACCTAGAATTACTGATATTTATTTAGTATTTTACGCTTTATAAATTGCTTTAATCTCTTTATCCCTTTCATTTGACCTTGACAGCAACTTGTATTTATTTTTACCATTTTCATATGAAGAAACTAAGATATTCAGAGGTGAAGCAAATTTTTCTAGACCACATAAATAAAACAGAAATCTAAGACCCAATCTAGATCCAACAATAAATCAAATTCCCTTGTGTATACATTACTCTTTATTAGCTCACTGATTTTGTTCAATCATACCTTGGGACACAATTAGGAGCATGGGATGCTAAGTCATGTCATTCCCTTTTCAGAATGGTCACAAACTATCCTTTTAATTACACTCCAGATTATTGCACACATTTGACTCAGTGATCTTTTGATTGTGGTCCAATTCTTAAATTTTTTTATTTAAGACTACATTTTCAATACTTCACCTTTCTAGTACCTTCCTTATGCTTGAAAATTGCCAGAAGATCACCAACTCTTATTCAAGTTCCTTTTGATTCAAGAGGGTATCAGGTGATATATTTGCTATTCCTTAAAGCATTTAAACATCCACAAATGTAATGATTTGCTCTAGGCCTTTGCTCTACACATTGACTTTTTTTAAAACTAAAAAACTGGACTGAGACCAGCATGCTGGGGACTTAGAGACCTCAATACTCCCTACAAAGTATATCAGAGTCCTAGGAGTTAAAAGATGTGTAGGGTTGAAAATGTATAACTGGGAGGATTAAAGATGGTGGCTGAGTAACAGCTTCCCTGTAACTGGGCTTGGCGAGTCTGGGGAGACAAGACTCCAGACGTCTCTGGCCGGTGGGATCTGCCTATGATCATCCCTTTGAGGATACAGGGAGCCAGCAAGGGACTTCTGGACCCCAGGAGGAAGACAAAAAAGTGGAAAACTGGCAAGTGGCTGCATGTGTTCGATCGACCTAATCACACCGGCAACCATGAGTACAAGCAGCAGTGAGACTGCAAACTGGAAAGGCCTTACCTGTGAACTTTTTTGGTGTTCTTAGACTTGGCGTTTAGTTGAGCTGCCTTGGGGAGAGCTTGAGCAAAAGTGTGGAGAACTTTGGGCATTGTCTGGGGCCCCAAAATGACCCTCTGAGCTGGGCTCAGTGAAAGCCATTGTGTGGAAAAACTGCTCCGACAAGCTTTGCCCTCAGGGTCCCAGAGCAAGGATCGGGCGGGACAAAGTAACCTAGTGACTAGCTTAACCTAGTGAGCAGCTTAAAGGCGGGGACTGAACTACCTCACAGCCCTAATCCTAAGGAGCAGAGTGAGACAGTTTTGGAACACTGGAGCCTTGGGCTGTTGCCTTGGGTAGAGTGCCCTGACATCACAGCTCATAGCAACCTAAAACTCCTGGGCTAGGCGCCACCCAGACATCGATAAGAGGTGTGCAGCGACCCCTGACCGGTGACCAGCACCCACTGGGACTCCACATTTCCTGATGAGGAACTGCGGGAGCCATGCAACCCTGCATCCCCCCTCCTGTGTCCTCTCAGCCTCCACATTAGCTCATCCATCTGACCAGGGACTCTAGTAGTTGCGTGCCCTCTGGAGCCCTCCCTGCCCCTGCACAGAGCCCTTCTCCTGGCCAGAGACTGCTAGAGCCTTTAGCTCTCTGTGCCAAAGTCACTGGGCGCCAGGTACAGAGAACCGTGGGCACCACTCCCAGCCGTGTTGCTGAATCCGGGTGTGTCGCACACCGGAGCTGCTTTAACAACCAGAAACCCATAACTATAGCAGCACCAGAGGAACTACACAGGGTCACTCCCTACAAAGATCCAGCAACAATAGAGTGATCCCACTGGGGTCTAATCTTGGAGAGACAACTCCCCAACTCTGAGGATGGCCACAGGCAACAGTGAAAAGCAATCATGAGATGAAATAAACAGAAAAACTCTCGCAATATGAATAATCAGAGTAGATCAACTCCCCCAAGGATCAATGGGGCAGA
>CAUYPK010128848.1:0-16163 GCA_963574355.1 Loris lydekkerianus
GAAATGAAACTAACATCTTACAACCACCTAACTTCCATAAACCAAACAAGAACATACCTGGGGGAAAGACTCCCTATTCAATAAATAGTGCTGGGAGAACTAGATATCCACATGTAAAAGATTAAAGGTGGACCCACACTTTTCTCTACTCACAAAAATTGATTCAAGATGGATAAAGGACTTAAATTTAAGGCATGAAACAATAAAAATCCTCAGAGGAAGCATAGGAAAAACCCTGGAAGATAAGGACCTGGGGAAAGACTTCATGAAGAAGACTGCTGTGGCAATTGCAACAACAACAAAAATAAACAAATGGGACTTAATTAAACTGAAAAGCTTCTATACAGTTAAGGAGACAACAACCAAAGCAAATAGGCAACCTACACAATGGGAAACGATATTTGCATATTTTGAATCAGACACAAGCTTGATAACTAGGATCTATAGAGAACTCAAATTAATACACATGAAAAAAGCCAACAGGCTCAGCGCCTGTGGCTTAAGTGGCTAAAGCGCCAGCCACATACACCTGAGCTGGCAAGTTCCAATCCAGCCCGGCCTGCCAAACAACAATGACGGCTGCAACCAAAAAATAGCCAGGCATTGTGGTGGGCGCCTGTAATCCCAGCTACTTGGGAGGTGGAGGCAGGAAAATAGCTTAAGCCCAGGAGTTAGAGGTTGCTGTGAGCTGTGATGCCATAGCACTCTACCCAGAGTGACAGCTTGAGGCTCTGTCTTGAAAATAAATAAATAAATAATAAAATAAAATGATAATAATAAATAAAAAATTTTAAAAGCCAACAATCCCATATATCAATGGGCAAGAGACATGAATAGAACCTTCTATAAAGAAGACAGACAAACATATGAAAAAATGCTCATCATCCCTATATATTAGAGAAATGCAAATCAAAACCACCCTTAGATGCCATCTAACCCCACTGAGAATGGCCCACATCATAAAATCTCAAAACTACAGATGCTGGCATGGATGTGGAGAAAAGGGAACACTTTTACACTGCTGGTGGGACTGCAAACTAATACAACCCTTTTGGAAGGAAGTATGGAGAACCCTCAAAGAACTCAGGCTAGACCTCCCATTTAATCGTGCAATCCCATTACTGGGCATCTACCCAGAAGAAAAAAAATCCTTTTATCATAAGGACACTTGCACTAGACTGTTTATTGCAGCTCAATTTACCATTGCCAAAATGTGGAAACAGCCTAAATGCCCACCAACCCAGGAATGGATTGTGGTATATGTACACTATGGAATACTATTCAGCCATTAAAAAAAAAATGGAGACTTTACAGCCTTTGTATTAACCTGGATAGGTTAAGTGGAAGACATTATTCTTAGTAAAGCATCACAAGAATAGAGAAGCATGAATCCTATGTACTCAATTTTGATATGAGGACAATTAAGGGCACAATAGGGGTAGGGGAAGGGGAAAGCAGAGAGAGAAAGAAGGAGGGAGGGGTGAGGAAAGGAAAAGCAGAGAGAGGGAAGGAGGAGGGGGTGAGGCCTTGGTGTGTGCCACACCTTTTTGGGGCAAGACACAATTGTAAGAGGGTCTTTACCTAACAAATGCAATCAGTGTAATCTGGTTTCTTATACCCTCAATGAATCCCCAACAATAAATTAAAAAAAAAAAAAAAGAGTGAGCAGGCAGCGGCACCTGTGGCTCAGTGGGTAGGGAACCGGCCCCATATACCAAGGGTGGCAGGTTCAAACCTGGTCCCAGCCAAAGTGCAACAAGAAAAAAAATAGTCAGGCATTGTGGCAGCACCTGTAGTCCCAGCTCCTCAGGAGGCTGAGGCAAGAGAATCGCCTAAGCCCAGGAGTTAGGAGTTGCTGTGAGCTGTGACACCACTGCACTCTACCGAAGGGGACAAAGTGAAACTCTGTCTAAACAAAAAAGAGTAAGCAGGACAGGAGGAGAACAAGGTCAAGTTGCTGTAGAGGGCAGGGTGACACGGTGCCTTGGAGGCCACTGCAGTTGCCTATCTCTAGGTGGAGGCATTGGACCCCCTTTATCTTCACATAGTATTCCTGTTGAAGCCTGGCTTCCACAATCCAATGAATGCATTTCTACCCTGGCGATGGCCCTATTGGTCTGGGTCTTTCTCAGCTATAGTTTCCCCCAAATCAATACCATGCTGAGGAACTCTGGCCAAAAGACAAATACTAGCTTCCCCTATGATTTCTTAGGTACTTGTTTTGAGTTCGGATTCTACTTTCCTTCATGGCAATTTCTCCACTGGAAACCACAGTGTTCTCCCTGTTGGCAGAACTGCATCTAGACCAGGCTCCACCTGACCAGGTCTGCCTCACTTCAAATATCAGAGAAGAAGAGGTTCTAAGACAGCCACCTCTTCCCTTCCAGAAAGCACTGGGCTACTTTGTAAATTGGTTCACCTTCTCCTCAAAGACCAAGTCTCTGTATTAAAGACATACATAAGAGTCCTGCTTTTATGAAGCCACAAAAGACTCCATCTCACCATTCTCTTAGGGCAAGGGGTGCCTATCTGATGTACACTGCCATAAATAATGGATATCACTAAAGTTCTCCTTCCTTGAATAGAAGAGGTTTATTTCATGGTGAAATATTAAACATGAGCAGAGAAGAGGGGCAGGTTCTTGGCAATCTCCTACATATGGATGTACTGTAATTTAATTGATCTTTCCTCTACTTTGGGGTATTTGTTTCCCTCCTTTTTTATTATTATAAACATGCAATGAATACCTTGACAGGAGTGCAATCTATTTCTGTAGAGTAGATTCCTGAAAGCAGGATTGTTGGGTCAAAAGACACATGCATTTAAATTTAAAACATTCCCCAATTGCCCTACAAAAATGCTTTGCCAATTATTATTCCTGTAAGAATGTCTGTTTCCCCACTCTATCACCATCAGTAAATATTAAGAACCATTTTTCACCTTTCATATTAATATTGTTTCAATTTCCATATCTGTGATTATTAGTGAGGTTGGATATGCTTTTATGTTTATTGACTGTTTTTCTTTTTCTGTGAACTGACTCTTCCTAGCCTGTACTTCGTATTGGGTACTTTGTCATTTCCTTATCTTGCACACATTTATTCCTAGGTACTTTGAAATTGCTATTAAAGGCCAGATGCCATGACTCAGCCTTGTAAACCTAGCACTCTGGGAGGCCGAGGCAGGAGGAGTGCCTGAGCTCTGGAGTTGGAGACCAGCCTGAGCAAGAGCAAGACCCCGTTTCTAAAAACAGCCAGGCAGTGTGGCGGGCGCCTGTAGTCCCAGCTACTTGAGAGGTTGAGGCAAGAGAATCGCTTGAACCCAGGAGTTTGAGGTTGCTGTGAGCTATGATGCCATGGAACTCTACCAAGGCTGGCAAAGTGAGACTCTGTCTCAAGAAAAAAAAAGAAATTGTTATTATAAATGATTACTACAGATGAATAGAAAAGCTATTGATAAAAAAAGAAAAAAGAAAAGCTATTGATTTTAGTACATTGGCCTTATTTCTGGCAGTCTTCCTGAACATTTTTCTTGATTTTAATAGTTTTTCAGTTGATTGACTTTCCTTTCTAGAGAGACCATCATATCATCTGCAAATAATGGTTTATTGTGATTACTGATGTATTTGAACTTAGGCTTACTCTTTTTATTCTGTATTTTCTATTAACCATGCTTTCTGTTTTCTTTTTTTCACTTTCTGACTTTTGAGGCTTGATAGCATTTTCTTTGTTGTTGTTTCTTTTGTGTTCTGGAAGTTCTATATTCTGTTTCCACATGTCTAGTGGTTGTCCTTGCATATTTTGTAATAAATATGAAACAAATTTTTCTGTCAATGTCAAGAAACAAATCAATTCATAACCTCCCCCCAAACAAGATAAGATAATTAACACACTTGAACCCAACTTCTCATGCCTCATTCCCTTGTTGTATTGAAATAATTTGAGATCTTAGTACCAGATTGATTTTTTAAAGTCTTTTTTCACATTGCATCTCTATTACTTAACAATTCTTTATTTTCTGCTTTTTGCTATATAGAATGTTCTATTTCTTTTGTCATATCCCATGATTTAAAAGGTAGTAATCCTGTTATTAATTTTACTAGCAATTGACTTTTATATTTACCAAATTTCTCTGACGATTAATGTTAAGAACAATCAATGTCTCCTAACTTTCTTGCTTTCTGTCAAATGAAGATTCTAGTGTACCTTCCCTTCCCTTACCCACTTCTCACTCATTTCCAAGTTGTTTAAGATTTACTAAGGGTTTATAAATCCAACTTGCATTTCAATCATATACATCTTTTTTAAAGAATGGATTTTTTTGTTTAATTTTATGACATAGATGGTTTTAATGCTTGTCACCCAGCTTTTATATTATAATGTTATTTCCAAGTTCTTAATTTTAATTCATCTCTTGAGCAACTGAAGTATGTCTTCAAGTTGTTTACTTAGGAAGAACACATTTCTACTTCCTTCTCTGTAAATCTGGAATATATTTCTGTTGTCTTCCCACATGAATGATAACTTGTTGGGTACAGAATTCTTGTGTCATCATCTTTTTTACTCAAAATTATAACCATTGCTTCCTATCCACTGGTGTTTAAAAATTCCAAGGCAAAGCCTAACAGTAGCCTGAATTTCCCCCTTTGTAACCCAATTTGATGTACAGAAATATGTAATATTTTTTCTTCATCTTAGAAAAAAATTTTCCATTGTCAAGATAGGTTCTGGTACATAATTATTTATTAATTTTATCAAGAACACAATGGCTGATTTAGCTGATCATTTTTTCAGCTCAGAAAATCATTTTCTACTGGGTATATGACTATACTTCTGTTTCATTGTCATGATCATAATACCTCCTGGCTATCTATGCCTTCCTCACCATTAGCTCTCACAGGGGACACGACAGCCTTCAGACTAGTCTCTCTGCTGTCCCTTGGGCCCTTCTCCCTTTTCATTCTCTACTTCTATTCATGACTTTAGAGAACATGGACTAATGGCTTCACTCACTGCCATGAATGCTGGCTGCCGACAGCTCTCAGAATATAATCCAAGCTCCTTAGTATGACAGCTGCAGCCTGCAGTGAGTGTCCCCACCTGTCCTGCTTCACCTCCCAGAATGCTCCACTTGCTCCCATGTTCCTCCTCCACAGAGCCCTTCTCCCTCCTGCTTTCTCTTCACTTTCCGCTCTCTCTGACTTCACGACCAGACCAACACTTCTGAGTTCTTAAGGTCTCAGCTTAAATGTTGCTCCCTCAGGAAACTTCTCCCTGACTCCCCAACCACACTCCATTATGTCCTATTTTAATGCCCCTAAACTTTGTCTTTTGCTCATTTTCCTCCCATTGAGTATTTATTGTCTGCTACATGCTGCCAATTATTCTAGACGTCAGAGATATATCAGTGAACAAAAGAAACTAAGGCTTCTGCCCTCGAGGAGCTTAATTTCACAGACATTCTTGCACAATGCTTCTTAGACTTATTATTAAAACTAGTTGATCATGGAAGTGTTTTTATCCTGTCTTCCTGGCAAAAGTGTAAGCCTTGTAAGGGCAAGGATCCAATAAATCCACTTGTTTACTTGTTTATAGCTCTAGGATATAAGATAGTTGCCTGGGACCTAATAGACATTCGATAAACATTTGATGGATGAATGAATGTTACTTGTAGAAGTCAGAACTCTTTCAAGTTGCAATTCATCTCCAATTAGCTACAGGAAAAAAAAAAAAAAATCCAAAAACTGACGGGTGCATTTATCAGCTTACTGACTGGGGAGGCAGTGGCAGCTCTAGCACTCTGCACAACTGGATCCAGAGTCTTGCTCAATACTGACAGGATTCCCTCTGATCCCCTCTGTGTGTTGTCTGGTTCTCTCCAGCTATAGATGGGTTCCCTCCATGTTGCCAAGGGAGATAGCTGATGACAGTTCCAAATTCACATATTCTTAGCTTGGCAACACCAGGAAAAACAGCGCTTGTTCTTCTTGGCATCTGTATGTATGCAGGACCCGGACAACTGGTGACTGGTCCAGCATTAGGTCCCCTGGCTCTATTTCTGTGTCCAAAAGAATGCAGCATTCTGCTTGGCTATTCCCCCTGAGGGTCTGGTCAAGTGGGTAAAGTCATGTGTTGGATGTGACAGAGATGAGAACAGTGAATCTACTTGACCTCTGAACCAGGATGTGTCAGAGTTCAGGAACATTCCCCAAAAGAATAACAGGTATTACCAAAAAGAAGAAAGAAATGTGTACCAGGAAAAACAGAGTATCTGCCCCATTCATTATATGAATAATGGGTGGGTTTTCTTTCTTTCTTTCAGAGGGTCTCACTCTGTTACCCACAGTGGAGTGCCATGGCATTTACTGCAGCCTTGGGCTCAGTAGGTGGTCCTCCCACCTAACCTTGCAAGTATCAGGATTATAAGAACACACCACCATTCCCAGTTAATTTTTTTTTTTGTTTCTTTTTATTTTTTTTTCTAGAGGTGGGAGGGGGGGGGTTTCACTATGTTGCTCAGGCTGGTCTCAACCTCCTGGGCTCCTGTGATCCTCCCACCTCAGCCTCCCAAAGTACTAGGATCATAGGTGTGAGCGACCACACCCAGCCTTTTATGCACCCATTCTTTACTTTCTGTAGCCAGTGCTTTTTGCATCTCTCTCCCTCTCATCCTGTCACTTCTGTCTTCTTTGTAATAACTAGTTCCTAAAGGTGCTGTCCTCATGCTGAGGGCAGGTGAAGAGGAGCCCAGGGCACCTTGTGCCAGCTCTACACAGTACTACATTTTGAGGACAGTGGCCTCAGGTGGTCTTTTTGAACCTTGAGGATCTCTGTGCTGTAGTAGTGATCACTGGAGAAGCACTATGCAGACTCAGTCAAATCATTTTGCCCCTCTAGTCCTAACCTAAAAGCAGGTTAGTAGAACCCCTTCATCCCCCAGTTTCAGGTGGTGAGGAACTAGCTCTTCATGTGGGGGGAGCTGCCCAGGCTCAGACTAGAGCTTCCCTTTTTACGTATGCAGTGCCCTCACCTGCATCAGCTGGGAATATCAACTCCCAGAGCCACACTGTCCTTGGGGACACTGCAAATTGTTTTTATATAACAGAGCTGAGGTCTAAGTCCAGGTCATCATAAACAGGTTTATTCACTTGCATGAAAGTCCAGTGGGCTAGAGGCAGTGGCTCACGCCTGTAATCCTAGCACTCTGGGAGGCCAAGGCAGGTGCATTGCTTGAGGTCAGGAGTTCAAGATCAGCCTGAGTAAGAGCAAGATCCAGTCTCTATTAAAAATAGAAAAATTAGCTGGGTGTTGTGACAGGCACTTGTAGTCCTAGCTACTCGGGAGGCTAAGGCAAGAGGATAGCTTAAGCCCAGGAGTTTGAGGTTGCTGTGATGTATGATGACAATGCCAGGACACTTTACTCTGGGTGACAGAGTGAGACTCTGTCTGAAAAAAAAAAAAAAAAGAAAAAAGAAAAAGAAAAGAAAGTCCAGTGGGATATTCCCAAGTCAGGCAAGATGTAGGACAAGACTTCCCTGGGTAGGACTATCATGAGTACCCTGGACCCTGACCATAATCATTTTGACAACCAAAAGTATCCCACACATTTCCTAAGTGCCTGCTGAGGGATAATCTACACATGGCTCCTCATGTTTTGAAGAATTTGGACCCTGGTTTACTCTCCCTACAGCCCAAGTTGTTGTGTTGTGTGCAACTTCATTGCCCCCTCAGAGTCACTGACCACACTCCAGGAATGCAGCAACACGGTAAAGATCGAGGGAGACTGACCTTTGCTTTGCCTAGAAATTTTCCAATAGTTGCTCAACATTTCAGAAAACCATGGCAAGCAAAGCCCCCTGGGGTTTTTTGGCACCAACACACCACGGTATCTCAGGCTATATTTGCATGTGTGGGGGTCAGTGACTCTACATTCACATACAAGCACGTGACTCCTCTGTCATGCCTTCAGTGCCCTTGTGCCTGAGATCTGTTACCTTACATCATTTTCCCTTTATTTCTCCTTTTTGTGACCGTGAGAACTTTACTTGGACATTTTGACATTTGAACATGCTGGATGTTTGAAACTATATACATAGGGCCAGGCGCCGTGGCTCATGCCTATAATCCCAGCACTCTGGGAGGCCAAGGCAGGTGGATTGCCCTGAGCTCACAGGTTCGAGACCAGCCTGAGCCTCTGTCTCTAAAAAAAATAGCCAGGTGTTGTGGCGAGTACCTACTACAGGAGGCTAAGGCAAGAGAATTGCTTGAGCTCAAGAGTTGGATGTTGCTGTGAGCTTAATGCCACAGCACTCTACTGAGGGTGACAAAATGAGACTGTTTCAAAAAAAACCCAAAACCATATATATAGTAGGTCATATTATTTATGCATTTATTTCAAGGTAGTAAAGGGGATGTTACAAGACATTTGTTATGTGTTGGGCGTGATAAAATTGAGAGTAAGTCTAGCTATTTGATATATGTCAGCGACAAGAAGGAATATTTTTCTGTTCAGAACTATCTTACTTTCCTTAATGACAAAGCCATAGTAAAGGCATGAGACCTGTGTTTTGCCAAGTTTATCAGCCTCTGATACTTCTGGGGCCCTGATAGCAGCTATAATGCTTGTGTCTCCACCTATTCATCCCACACCTAAACACATCCACTCCCAGTTGATCAGCCTGAAAGACAGAGTCCAGGAAGCAATGGTCCCTCACAGACTTGGAGTGGGTCCCCCTCCATTCCACAGTGGCTCCATCTCTTGCTCAAGGCCAATGCTTTTCCCAGGGAGTCTCAAAGTCCCTCCACTAAGCTATTATGGCTCCAAAGGACTCACACTTCATAGACCTAGGGTCAAATTCAAGACCGGCACTGGTGACTCTCCAGTACCCCTTTGCCTGGCACATGTCCCTTGAAAGGGCCCCCAGGCCAGGGCAGAGGACAGTAGCAAACTTCCCCCACCCCCTGCCCAACCACCCCATGCTCCTTCATTACTGCCAGACAAGAGTGGGTACTTCCTCTGAGTCCAGAGTTGTCCTTGCATCCTAACTTACCCCTCTCAGGCTGCGTGGAATCATGTTTGTTCTGGAAAACAAAGGATCAGAAACATGAGGTCTTCATTTGGATTCAGAGCACAGGGTCCTCTCTCACATTCCCACTTGAACCTTCTCAGGGATTTCACCCGCTTACTGTGTGTCTTGTGCATGTAGGCCCCACGGGCTGTGCCTGCTCCTCCTCTGACAGCCTTGAGGACAGTCCCCGAATGTCACTGCATCCCCAGTAAACAGAACTCCAACTCCAAAAGCAGTGATGAATTATGTGGATTTTTTGCTGAAGGTTTTGTGAAATGACAGAGAAGTGATAACACCCCCCAATGTTCCTTCCCAGATCTGTCCATGGCAGATGCACGCTCCCTACTCTCCTACCTTTCCTATTTGTCCTGTCTTTCCATGGTGGCTCCAGCCTCCCGCCCCACACTCCTTCTCAAAGTCAGTGTGTAGAATCCCATCCTGAGCCAGAAACCACCTGGGTTCATTTGTCTTGGGGGGCAAAGGGTCTCTGACCTGTGGCATGAATTAGTATCACCAGAAGTGGACCTTGGTTCATTTGCCCACTCTCTCCTGCTGGACATTCTTGTCTTCAGCAAAGAGAATGGCTGTGCCATTGGTTTGTGTCCTGAAATTTCTTCCAGCTCAATCCTAGCCTCACTGCATGCTCCACTCCCCTAGATGATCTTTGCCTTCAGGTGAAGCTTTGCTCAGGGACATTCTTGCCAGACCCAGCATGGCCCACAAGGGACCATCTATGAACACATAGATGGTTATACCCTGGAACATGTGTAGTTACTGAGGGGCAAATTCACAAGTCCAAATCGGCCATCTGAACCTGCTGCCCCACCCAAATCATTCCCCAACCCCAAGAGGAAGGGGACCTTTGCTGAGCTCTTTTCGTGTGTCACAGTCAGCCCCAATGCCCTCCATTGCCACAATCAATCCATGTTTGCAGGGCATGAGAGGGTGGAGGGTGTTATGCCACAGAGCTCTGGGCTGTTCTGGGTTGTCCTTGGGCCTATTTAACTCCAGCTGGAGACCATGGAATGCCAGGAGACCTGCAATCCCAATGAGCTAAACTTGCCACCTCAGAGACAACAGGAAGTGGTATCCAGCCAGGATCAAGATCTGGCAGGGGCCTTCAGATTACAGCCTTATCTGCTGAGGATTTGACCTGTGTCAATGCTATCCTCCCACATCTGTCTCCCTTCTCTCCTCTGATCCTCACCCTGGCTGCCTACTTCTCCACTCACCAAGAGCCAGAATGCAGGGGCCCCTCCATTCTCTGTAAGGGTCTAACATTGCTCGGGAAAGCCTGGCTAACTTGTTCTTGCTCCAACTAGCTTTAGCCACTCCAGATTCCTGATGCTGTGCAGCATACCTTGTCAAATGGTTCACTCCAAACCTTTCTGGGATCTACACACATGTAAGAAGTGCCTCCTCACTTCTGGTGACACTAATTCAATGCCACATAGCACCACAGAGACAATGGCTTTGGCAGCAGGAAGATCAATTTGTTTTGGTTTGGTCCTCTAGAAGCAAACCCTCAAAGGAGGATTTGCATGCAGGTAATTTAAGAAGAGTCCCCAGGAAAAGCCAGTAGGGAAGTAGAGATTGGGGAGGGGGACCCAAGATGGGAAGAGGGCTGAGTTAGGATGGACTAATTTTTTTTATTTATTTATTTTTTTATTTTATTTTATTTTTATTTTTTTTTTTTTTGAGGCAGAGTCTTACTCTGTGGCCCTGGGTAGAGTGCTGTGACATCATAGCTCACAGAAACCTCAAACTCTTGGGTTTAAGCAATCCTCTTGCCTTAGCCTCCCGAATAGCTGGGACCACAGGTGCCCACCACTATGCCCAGCTAGTTTTCCTGTTTTTAGTAGAGACGGGATATTGCTGTTACTTAGACTGGTCTGAAACTCCTGACTTCAAGCAATCTACCCACTTCAGCCTCCCAAAGTGCTAGGATTACAAGCAGGAACCACCATACCTGGCTGACTAATTTTATTTATTTATTTATTTATTTATTTATTATACAGAGTCTCTGTTGCCCTGGGTAGAGTGCTGTGGGGTCAATATAGCGTACAACAACCTCAAATTCCTATAATCAAGTGATCCTCCTACCTTAGCCTCCCAAGTAGCTGGGACTACAGGCAGCACCAAAATGCCTGGCTATTTTTTTTTATTTTTAGTAGAGATGGGGTCTCACTTTTGATCAGGCTGATCTTGAAGTCCTGAGCTCAAGGGATCCTCCTGCCATGGCCTTGGCCTCTCAGAGTGCTAGGATTATAGCCTTGAGCCACCACACCCAGCTGCCAGGTTCAGACTCAACTGAATCCAGGTGCTTATACAAAGGGTTAGTAAACTATAGTCTGTAAGCCAAATCTAACCTGCCACCTGTTTTGTAATAACTTTTTGTTGGAACACAGCCATGCTTATTTGTTTACACATTGTCTATGGCTGCTTTTATTTTATACCCACAGAACTGAGTAGTTGCAACAGAATCCACATGGCCCACAAAGCTGAAATTATTTATACTACTGCCTCTTCTTAATGGAAAAGGTTTGCCAACCCTGGCTCAAACAATATCATCAGGAATCTACATTTATCTCTTCTTGCTGAACAATTGTTGTCAGTTCCCTGTGGCCCTAACCACTAAACTACAAAGACTGGAAGTGGGTAGAGTGTGGCTTCCCCAGCAAAGTCTGGAGTGTGGAGCAGAAGGAGGATAAATGGCTTTGGAGCAGGCCAAAATGACAGGTGTCCACTCTACTGACTCTGATCTTGTTCTCCGTGCAGTGTTACACTAACCACCATGGTGACAAACCATAAGCCACTTGGAGTTCATCCTTCAGGTTGGTGGCATCCTTCCTGTCAAGCCCAAAGCAAGGTCAACAAGTGGCCATGGGTCCAGCCCATCTATCACCATGCAAGAGTGTTCCCGGGGCTCACATGGGTTAGAACATCTTTGCGCCAGACCTGCTGCTCTTTCTGATCTGGATAGGGCTTTCCAAGCACACTTACTAATGTTCTGTTAAAGCCCTTGGGTTGGATGTCTCCCTTAGGAAGCTTAGGAAATTGCCAGTTGAAATTCTGCCAGTAAAATGATTCTCAATATCTCACAATTTCTTGGTGAGAAGGTTTTAAAACAGGCAACCCATAAACAGAAAAGAACTTAGAACTTCTCTCGTCACACCTCTGCCACAGAGGATGCTTCTTGATCCCACATGTGATATCTGGGCACAAGAGGAAGGGCACTGTCCAGATGTTGACTGTCCAGTTCAAGAAAGGCAATAATCAAGGTGCACAATTTTTATCCCACTCTGAGTCCCCTCCAGAGAGGTGGTTGGTGGGCAGTGTTTTCCAGCCAGTGCACTGGGGCACAGGTGCCACTTTTTGTTTGAATGTCCTCTGGCATCTTGGGCCAGAGGAACCATGCTCTAATTAGCCCCAGCATCTGTTCCCTCCCCAAGGCCTGAAATCATCATGCATGGACCTACCTGCCACAGGGCAACCTTTTTCAAAAAGTACCAACTGCATTCATAGTCCATTTATGAGTTACAAAAAAAATCCTGTGTAATACCCAAATAATTGCCCCAATAATTAGGGCAGTTTCTGCCATCCCTAGGGCATTAGAGGAGCTTTGTACCCATTCTGCCAAAAGGACCTACTTTCCTTTCACTGTCAGCTGCAGTTTGACATCTTCCTATTCAAGCTTTTGCTGATTCCCCCTTTCATCTGAGGCAGGGAGGTAGATTTTGGTTACCTAAACCAAGGATATAAACACCACTTCTGAGGGTTATCCCAGGCTGTCAGCCAAGCCTCTCTTCCAGACCCCTGTCCAACTCCAAATGGCCTATACTCCCTCATTAAAGATGGTCTCAGTAGCCTAAGAATGTGACCTTTGTAAATGGCAGCTGTACCTTCAGAGCATGTGATCACAATTTTGTTATTATAGGCCACTGGAACTTCCACCGAGCAAGTCTTCTAATATCCAACTCAGTGCTGGTGAGCGTGTGTGACAGTCCACACTTAGAAGGGTCCCTCATGTTCATACTCCTTAGATGTATTTTGATAAGTCATGTCAGCATTAAAAATGCTGATCTGTTAATGGAGCATTGAGTCTCACTACCAGCTAGGCTTTGAAGAACAAATGTCACAATTTTATTATCCCCATCAACCTTTTTTTTTTTCTTTTTCCAAAGACTGGATCTCACTCTATTGCCCAGGCTGGAGTACAACTCCTGTACTGAAGTGATCCTCTTGCTTCAAACCCTGTAGTAGCTGGAACTACTATAGGCTTATACCACCACACCTGGCTAACCTATCAACCTCATATAATGCCACCTTCCATCCCTTTGTCCTAGATCAAGATTGTTTGTCTGTTGGCATCCTTTCCTTTAGGAAGCCACTCCACCCACCCATGTGCTTTGTTTGTGTTTTTGAACAGAGTCTCACTTTGTCACCCTGGAGTTGAGTGCCATGGCATCATCATAGCTCACAGCAACCTTACACTCTTGGGCTTAAGAGATCCTCATGCCCCAGCTTCCCAGGTGCTGGGACCAAAGGTGTATGCCACCCAGCTAATTTTTCTAGTTTTAGTAGGGATGGGGTCTTGCTCTTACTTAGGCTGGTCTTGAAACTCCTAAGCTAAAGCCATCCACTCACGTCAGCCTGCCAGAGTGCTAGGATTACAGGCATGAGCCACCACACCCTGCCCACCCATGGGGTTTAGGTAGCATTGATACCCACTCAACCTAGAGGGCCCCAAGGTGGGTATGTGATTCAAGCCTGAAAACCAGACTATCCCATCTCTCTAGCCATAGTGGTTAGTTCAGAGATGAGTACAAAAGCAAACTAGGCCAATCAGAATCTTCCCTGGTAGTTTTCCGTCAGAACTGACAAGAAAATGCTCTTTCATTCTCTGCCATTTTCACTGCCTATATGAAGGAATAATTCTACACTAGGAGAGAATGAAGCCATCAAGCAACATGAACCAGAGGCTAAGCCAAGATGAGAGATGGAGACAAACATGAAGTGAGAGAAACTTAATGACCATTAAGTCATTAATGAGCCCCTGGACCCAACTATTTTTGGGTACCTAGGCTTTGAGAAAATAAAATTTTTTTGGTTGCAGCCGTCAATGTTGTTTGGTGAGCCTGGGCTGGATTCAAACCCGCCAGCTCAGGTATATGTGGCTGGTACCTTAGCCCCTTGAGCCATAGGTGCCAAGCCATAGAAAATAAAATATTATAGGCCCTCAATCTATTATTTCATCTTTGTTTCACAGTTGAAACCAGAGGTTTCAATAATAATAAATAGTCTTGAGAGAACGAGAAGTTACTGACAT
Source organism: Loris lydekkerianus (assembly GCA_963574355.1). Lineage (NCBI taxonomy): Eukaryota > Metazoa > Chordata > Mammalia > Primates > Lorisidae > Loris > Loris lydekkerianus. The sequence goes on from CAUYPK010128848.1 coordinate 14,397, forward strand.
AAGTTGGTTTTTTTTTTTAATAGAGACAGAGTCTCACTTTATGGCCCTTTGGTAGAGTGCCATGGCGTCGCGGCTCATAGCAACCTCCAGCTCTTGGGCTTAGACGATTCTCTTGCCTCAGCCTCCTGAGTAGCTGGGACTACAGGCGCCTGCCACAACACCCGGCTATTTTTTTGTTGCAGTTTGGCTGGGGCTGGGATTGAACTCACCACCCTCAGCATATGGGGCCGGTGCCCTACTCACTGAGCCACAGGCACCGCCCTTTTTTTTTTTTTTTTTAAAGACAGTCTTACTATGTTGCCCTGGGTAGAGGCTGTGATATCACAGCTCACAGCAACCTCAAACTCTTGGGTATAAGCGATTCTCTTGCCTCAGCCTCCCAAGTAACTTGGACTACAGGAACTCGCCACAACGCCTGGCTAGTGAGAGAACCAGACCAACGCCATCTTAAGGGTTCAGCCATTTTGTTCAAAACTGATGAGTCACCATGAGTCGCTGGTTTTCCACCTTGAGTCATCAGCTTCCAATCAGAAACTGCCTTCTGGAGTGAGCCATATGGCAGGACCAGTGGCAGCCAATCCAAAAGCAGCCCCTTTGTTTAAATTGTATATGCCCACTTTGCTGTGCTACACTACAAAATACCCCTGTTACAGAGCTCGGGGCTCCTGGCTTGGATCTGTTATAGCAGAGTCCCTGGGAGCCCAAGCTCGAGCTTGCAATAAAACGGCTCTTTTGCTTTTGCATCGGAATCGGCTCCCTGGGGGTCTTTGGGGACTTCGTGATCTGGTCATAACATCTGGGGGCTCATCCAGGATCCCCCAAGACCCCCTGAGGACCCCTGACCCAAAGAGCTGATAAGTGGTGTTTGTCTTGTCTATTGTGTTCATTTTGGGGATTGAAGGTCTGTGAATGGTGTGGTCAGCATAAAGTCAAGGTGGACATGCTGGAGGCTGCCAGCCAGGAGAGCTGTGGAGACATCCCAGCCTCTTCTGATGTGCGAAACTCAGTGTATGTTGTAGAGATTACCCCACCAGACTAGGATGTGGACTCCCCAGGGCGTGGTGTGGAAGAAGTGGTTCTTGTGCCTAGGCAGTTTCACGGGTCGCTCCCATAGCATGGTCAGAGACTGTCAGATTACCTTCAGTTTTGTTTCCACAGACAGTTCTGTCTGGTTTGTCCTTTTGTGTGCTGTGTGTTTCATTGGTGTCTTTGTGTGATTGTGGTTGGCCCTGATGGGGTGACTCTGACTTTGATTGTAACATGGGACAGACTCAAACAACCCTTCTTTCCCTTTTCCTTGACAATTTCTCAGATTTCAAGTACAGAGCGTAGGACTTAGGACTTATGGTGAAGAAAACTAAACTTATTACTTTTTGCAGCAGTGAGTGGCCAACTTTCAACATCAGCTGGCCTTCCAAGGGAACCTTTTACCTTCCCATTATTTTACAGGTTAAGGACATTGTCTACCGTTCACGGACCATTCACCCTGACTAGGTTCCGTATGTTACCACCAGGATGGACCTGGTGGAGGATCCCCCTCCTTGGCTAAAGGCTCTTTTGCCTCCAGCAGATGATGTCTGCAACAGTGCAGTGGTTCTTGCAGTGCACGAGAAGCCCCTCACTGAGAAATCCACTAAACCCACCAAACCCAAACCTTATGCACTGCTTTACCCAGTGTTACAGGACAATATGGACCAGGATTTCTTTTTTCCTCCTCCGTATCATTCTCCTGCCCCTCCACAGGTTGCCTCTCCACCTCCTGGAGAG
>CAUYPK010128850.1:0-16171 GCA_963574355.1 Loris lydekkerianus
CCTTGACTCTTGGTTCTTTGAGGTTCTACTCTTGTTTTTAAAGAGTCCATTTGGCCCAAGTGCCCATCGATCCACGAATGGATTAATAAATTGTGGTATATGTTCACCATGGAATATTATGCAGCCTTAAAGAAAGATGGAGACTTTACCTCTTTCATGTTTACATGGATGGAGCTGGAACATATACTTCTTAGTAAAGTATCTCAAGAATGGAATAAAAAGTATCCAATGTACTCAGCCCTACTATGAAACTAATTTATGGCTTTTATATGAAAGCTATAACCCAGTTATAACCCAAGAATAGAGGGTAGGGGGAAAGGGATGGGAGGAATGTGGGAGGTGGGTGGAGGGAGGGTGATTGGTGGGATTACACCTGCGGTGCATCTTACAAGGGTACATGTGAAACTTAGTAAATGTAGAATGTAAATGTCTTAGCACAATAACTAAGAAAATGCCAGGAAGGCTATGCTAACCAGTGTGATGAAAATGTGTCAAATGGTGTATAAAACCAGTGTATGGTGCCCCATGATCATATTAATGTACACAGCTATGATTTAATAAAAAAAAAAATAAAGAGTCCATTTGGTGGGCCCTCATCTAAGGTGCATACTGCAATGATTCATTTCAAAACTATTAAGAATAGAGCATAAATGTCTACATTTAAATTAGACATTAAATTTAAATTAAAAAAAAATTTAAATTTAATGTAAGCAAGAGAGGTGATGGTTAATCAGTTGCATGTCAGCATTCCACATTGTTTATCAATTCAGCACATTGTCCCCCATACATGCAGTAATGTACGGTCATGATTTAATAGAGAAAAGAAAAAAGAGTCCAATGTTATGCCAGGACCCGAATTTTGGGCTCCCCATGTCAAATCTAAACAATATTAAAATATTGATTTTATATACCAGATGGGGGAAACTGACATTCTTTTCCTTTCCCCCATCCCTTGTTTACAGACGCTTAACTGGGCTTTAACTGGGCTTAAGGTTCGCAGGCATACCTGTGTGACCCCAGGAAGGAAAGGAAGCCAGGGAGGCTATCCATGGCGGCCGTCTGGTTACCTGCCCTAAGGTCTTCATTAGCAGCAAATGCGGAGGAGACCAAAGAGTGAGTTTTCTGCTCCCTCCAGGTTTAGTGTGCATCCCTATGATAGAAAAGGATTTGTGAGCCTGGGAGGACTTAGGACTATTTCTTAAAAAGATTGTGAATTTGTCATGTTGAAACAGGAAGTAAAACAAGGTGTAGAAATCACAAAGTCATTCTTTTAGGTGCAGCCCTAGGCTAAGACGTAGGGTATTCTCCTAAAGACCCCCCAGTCTAGGCCATAGGAATAAATAGGAAGAAGGGTAAGAAGAGCTGTGAAGTTGGTTCATGGACGTTGTCTTCAATTTTTTTCCAAAGAATTTTGAAAGATGCAACATTCCCACATTTTCAAGTTAACTTCTTTTTTTTTTTTGTAGAGACAGAGTCTCACTGTACCGCTCTCAGGTAGAGTGCCGTGACATCACACGGCTCGCAGCAACCTCTAACTCGGGCTTACGCAATTCTCTTGCCCCAGCCTCCCAAGCATCTGGGACTACAGGCGCCCAACACCTGGCTTTTTTTTGTTGTTGTTGCAGTTTGGCCGGGGTTGGGTTTGAACCCGCCACCCTCGGCATGTGGGGCCAGTGCCCTACTCACTGAGCCACAGGCGCCACCCTCAAGTTAACTTCTGAAAGTTTCGATGTAAGTTTAAGTAGATGAAAATGGTATATGTCTTAGTTTGGTCTGTTATACAACGTATCATGGACTTGGAGGCTTAAACACAAAATAGTTTTTTTCTGAAGGCTGGGAGTTCAAGATCAGGTGCAGGCTGAGCAGTGGCTGAGGGTTTTCTGGTTTTCCAGATGCCTGTTTTCTTAATGTGTCCTCACCCAAGAAAGCAGAGTGCTCTGATTTCTTTTTATAACTTCAGCTAAACCTAATTACCTCCCCAGAGACCTCATCTCCAAATCCAATCACATTAGGGATTCAACATATGAATTTTGGGGTGACACATTCAGTCCACAGCAGTAACATCATTAAAAAAATCATAAATATGGACATTTCAAAATATAACTATTGTATTCCCCTTGTAAAAGTATTCTACTTTATTTTTTTGCTTTCTTCTTAAATATATCCAATACATTTAAGAGTCTTAATACCACAACAATTTACTTGAAGTTGAATTTATCTTAATATATTTCTGTCTCTGTAAGTTTTGAAGTGTAAAAAATTTTTTCTGTACAGATTATTGTTATAGGTTGGGGTAATCATTAAATCTAAAAAGTAAAATTAATTGGAAATTAATGAGATAGAAGTTTTTAAACTTAGTTCTTATATCTGTGGATAAATATTGCTAGAATGAGTTAACATCAATGCTATATGTATATTTTAAAATTTTTAGTATTTGTTAACGCTGAGCAATCTTGTTCATAAACAAGTAAGTGAAAAGCTTTGTTATTTCAGTGCCAGTTAGTTCTTTGGACTCTTCAAGGTAGATGCAAAAACAACAACAACAAAACCCAAAACAAACAAACAAAAAAGAAAAAAAACAATGGATTGTTCGGCTCAATCTTGATCTAACCAGATTAAAAGCAATAAATTGGAAATCATCTGACTTATAGAAGATCCATAACCTACGTTCTCAACAGGGCCAACAGCACTGTTTGGAATATCCCTTTATGCCCCCAAAGTGTCTGCATTGCAGGGAGAGGCACAGCTGAAGAGCCAGCATGGGTGAGGTCTGCCTTTTTTTTCACAAAACAGAAAAAAGGCGGTTATGAAAGAGGAGCAGGGAAGGGAAAACCAGCTTTGGCGCCCTGACTCCATTTATTCTCAGGAAGATCATTTTTAGGACAGAGGACATAATGGTATCTGAGGATCTGGAAATTAACTCTCCCAGAGGATTGTCAGAGATCCTGAGGGGACGTTTTTTGCACACACATGTTCTAGTCAGAAAAGCTGATTCAGGAAAGATGAGTAGATAGGCTTACACTGCTAGAAATGAGCTCTTTGAATTAAACCTGAAGATACGGAGTTACTTCACTTGTGAGAAAAGTAAGAGAAGGGAAGGGAATAGAAAAGGATATAGTCTGATGGGTGATGAGTAGCTGCTCTTTATTCTACTGGAAACATAATAAGAATCAGTGGAACGGATTTGGGCAGAGTCCTAAAGTGTTCAACCTTTAGAATGTACCATCAGTCTTTTCTCCGAGGAACTTGCAGGAAAGTCATAACCTGGCTGCATGATAGAATTTTCAAGCTTTGGGAGAATGCTAGTAACATGTTTTCTTTGTTTTTATCAAGGATAGGCCAAGATAAAAGGCACAAATAGGGTAAAAATTATTTTCAATAAATTCTGCTTGATTGGACTATGAGGAGGAGGCGTTACCACTGGTGGTGGCAGTGCAGAGGGCTCGTTGTTCAAGTAAAGCTCTGCTGTGGTCATTTACTGGCTACGTGACCCCAGAGATTTATTGGTCTCCACAGTTTCCTTATGTGTAGAGCAAGGCCTGCTTCACAGGAGAGTGAGGACTAAGTGAGATAATATGAAATGATGAAGTGGAAAGCGCTTGGCAGGATGCTGGTACAGACTAATTGCTCAGTAAGTACTGACTCTCAGCCAAAGACTGCAGGGGGTTTAGTAAGACAGCTTCAATCTCACAGCGTGGTGTATTTTGCCCTGTGAAATGTGCGTCCGCTTATAATGGGCTCTCACATTTTTAGCCCAAACTTTCAGGAAAAAAACTTTTAATTTTTTTTATTCAAATTTTTGCTTGTTTATATTTAGGTACTTATTTTTTATATTATAAAGAAATCTTGGAATTATAAATCTTTATATTATATTAAATTAAAATCTTTATATTATAAAGAAATCTTTAGAATTTTCTTAAAAACATATTATAGCATGAGAAATTTCATGTAACAATTACAATACACAAGAACAGATACAAGGTGCAAGAAATTTTATGTACTGGTGAGAAATTTACAATGTTTCCTCCTCCTAGAAGGCTAAGAGCTCTTCTTCACTGTTAATACCAGAAGTACACTCACTCCTTCTAGGGCTTCAGGCATTGCAGACCTCTGCTCACCCGCTGTGGCCTCATGCGGGAAGGCACAGAGGTAGAGGGAAGTGACCAGCGAGCATGTGGGGATGGTGCATGGGCATCGCACGGTCTGCAGAGTGCTGCTGGGGGGCTGCACCACTCCTGGCCTGGCTGCTGAACACTGAGCTGGACCCCAGCTCCTGCCTCTGATGCCCTGGTGCCAGTGCTGGCCTGGGGGCTAGATTGCAAGTCGTTTGTGCAGTGTGTGCTGCCCAGCCAGCAATGTACCAGCGTGACCCTGCTCAGGGTCACCTGCACTGCCAAGTCCCAGCTGCTGGCCTTATGGAGGCAGACCCACCCTGGCTCTCCTGCAGCAGAAAGGCCATGAGTTGCACTCCCCGAAAGCTGTGGGAGAACCTGATTTTGCCTCATGTTCATTATAAGTTCAGCAAAACAGATTACCGTATATACACGAGTATAAGCTGAGTTTTTTCGGCACAAAATCGGCTTATACTCGAGTATATAGGTACTATATTCCAGGTTATCATTCTGCATACAGTCATCATTACTACTTTCCAGAGTTACACTTTTAACACATAAGCTTAAATAAAATAATTAAAGGCATTTATATAGATATGGAATGAGTACTACCCATGTATAATGCACATCCTTACTTTTTCCTCAACAATTTGGGCCAAAAATACACATTATACTTGGCTAAATGTGGTATAGGATGACATTTTTGGCCTTTGATTGCCTTTAAGTTTCTAGTTTTTATTCAACTGTCAACTGTCTGATAACATCTCTGTATTCAGGGATGGTTGTCAGGATCCCCAGAATGAGAAGCCCTGAAATGCATGATAAGGATTCAGTTGGGGGGGGGGGGAAGAGAAGTGTGCAAGAGGGAGGAGGAGGACGTATGGCAGAAGGAGGGAGGGCAGGAGGTGGGATCTCACCTGAGGTGCACATTGTGAGGGTGTGTAACACCCCCCCAGGTGAGGGGCTCTTCTACAAATGGAACTTTACCGTGGAAGTGAGAACAATGTAACCTAAATATGGTACCCTCATAATAGTTTGAATAAAGTTTAAAAAATAATTCAGCGAATCCTTCAGGTCCTTACATGTGATGAAGGATATAGTACAGTGGAGAGTAGAGTGGCTGGAGGGCAGGAGTCTTTGGTTTTAGACCTTGGTACTGCCACTGACCAGAACTGGACTGTGGGTAGTTTATTTGTCTTTTTGGACTTCAGGGCCATTTACTAAGAAACCCGCCTGTGTGGTGCAGGAGAGAAATACAACAGGTGCACAATTGCCTGGATTGTGGTTGAGGCTGGCACCCGCCCTGACATAGCCTTGAAATAGACCCGCTTTGCGGAACAGCCAGACGATAGTCCCCCAGGAGCTGTACTCTGAGCAGGACTTTTAGTTTGTGCTCTCAGATGTAGAAGGATCTTCAAGCTCCTTTCAGATCTATAAATCTGATTCCTGGGATACATTTCACCCTCGAAAATAAAAGAAGACCAATTGAATTTGATGTCCTTCTGAATTTTCTGTTATAAGTACTTGGAAGGAGATTGTTTGATATAATAGACCAAATAATGAGAAAAAGAAAAAATTTGCAAATATAAAAACATAAAAAGATGTGTCAGAGAAAGAATTAAAATTATGCTGACAGCTTTCTTTTTCCTTTTAGGAACACATGAAACTTTTCTAAATGATGAAAATGGTGATATGAAATCAACATTTAATAAAACCGATATAGGCGGAAGGCTCATGGAGTGTTGTCAGATTTTGATGAAAATATATTTAAGGATAGATGTGGTTTTTGAGCCTGAATATTTACATGTGCCAAAGAAGCACATCTGTAGGGATTCTAGAAATGCTAAGGCTCTCTCTGTCTCCTTTGTCTTTTTATAGTTTCAGCCTTCAAACTGAAGGAGGAACAGCTAATTAGCACAGATACAAATCTTCAGAAGAATAGACTGGAGTTTGGGAAGGCTACAGAGCAAAGGTAATTGCCTATTTTTCTTAAGTAAAAAAAAGTGAAAAGTGACGTAAGGTTAACATTCCATTTCCTGGGAAATCCCGAAGTGAGAGTCTCAAACTGAGCCTGAGTAAGATTGATGGTCCAGTTGTTCTTAGGATGTTCCATTTTATAATTTGGAACATGAAAAAAGCATCATAGCTCATCTAAATACCACTTTAGAAATCTCAGCAAGAGAGGCAAAGACGTGCTCATTATCCCTGCACTTGGGTCCTGACAATTAGCTGCGTTCCTGAAGCAGCACCGCCAGCCTGGGTGCCCCTTTGCACAGTGCCTGGCACGCCTCATTAGCCAGCATTAAATTATTCAGCATCAAATGGGAATCCAGTCAGGACTTCCAATTATAATGCAAAAATGTTTTCTGTTTTACATTGTAACAAAAATAACATTCTGAGGTGAAAGAATCAGATAAGGCACAGTTACAGGAAATGCTGAGGGAGTAATTACCAAGAAGCGAAATTAGAAAGTTTTAAATGAATCGGTGAAACCTGACTGGAATCAGCAGAGCCTTCGTCTTGATGAATTGCTGATGAAATGTTCTTCAAGGAGACAGTGACGTCTTTAGCGTTATAAGTCATGAACATTCCAGGAACAATCTGGTTTTTATAAGATTGGTTTAGTCACGAATGGGGTGGAGGACGATATTAAATTCTCACATAATTTACGGTATTAAAGGAAGTAAACTCTTAACCCATGTTGCTGTAGTAAAAATATTTCTTTTAGGTTTTACCTCCTATGATAAAAGCTGATGCTTTAGGACCTGTCATACCAAAAAAATTTGTGCTTGATTTCTGATATTCTAATGAAAGAGAAAAAAGAAAGTAGCAATTTGGTCATAAAGGTTGAAATTCTGAGTGATATTCTCAGCCTAAACATTGCCACTTGGGATTCACTTCACTCCAGAAGGTTTCCTTTTTGGCCTCGTATAGAATGGATGGACAGGCAGACAGATTGGAGAGAGGAAGATAAATGTTGATATTAGACGGTAGCACTGGAAATACTGAGTCATATAACGTGGCCTGGTTTCCTGATCTTCTAATTTCTGAGTCAACACTTTGTTTTTGCCCCTTAGCATGGCTTTCAGACTTTGCATTACCTACAAGTAATCAGAAGAGTTATTGGGATATCTGAGATCTTGGCCAGGATGGGAAGAACCCAATCCACTGAATATATGGGAAAAGGACATCAGTGACGGGCAGAGGGAAGTAGTATTACAAACAGCTGACCTTTAATGACTGTAGCAGCCTCCATGCTAAATGACATTAGGAAAATCCAGAAGACATCTGGACTTGATGAGTTTAATACCCTCCTATTGAGTTAGATAGAAGCACAGTCCCTGTACTCGTGCAGGTCTCAGCCTGGAGGGGTGGAGGCAGGAGGGAAAACCAGTGATCCTGTCGGCAACCTGGGTAAGTGCATAAGAGAAATGAGCCCAGGCAGCAAGGGAAGTAGAAGGGAAGAGCACCCAGTGAGGAGTGGGGGGACTGGGGGGAGGGGAGAGCTTTGCGGTGCAGGGAGAGCCTAGAGTGACCATCCAGGGGGACGCGGCCAGGCCATGCCTGGCAGAAGGTGTCCCTGGCAGAGTGTTGTATTTTTTTTTTTTTTTTTTTTTTTTGAGACAGAGCCTCTACTTGTCTGGGAGTGCCGTGGCATCACAGCTCACAGCAACCTCCAACTCTTGGGCTTAAGCAATTCTCTTGCCTCTGCCTCCCCAGTAGCTGGGACTATAGATACTTGCCACAGCGCCCGGCTCCTTTTTGGTTGTAGTTGTCATTGTTGTTTGGTAGGCCAGGGCTGGATTGGAACCTGCCAGCTCTGGTGTATGTGGCTGGCGTATGTGTATGTGATAGTCGGTTGAGCTATCGGCACTGAGCCAGAGTGTTGTATTTTAGTGAATGGCCGTGACGAGTGTACGACTCTGAGGAGGTTCCAGTTTAAGCCGACTAATGTTATAGTTGATAATGAAGGTGTGCCCTTCCCCAATTAGTGAAAATATTAAACCATTCTCTTTGTGTTGGCTCGGTTGCTTATTAACGACAGAGATGCTCAACAAGGAATATAAAAATCCCTCCTTTCTCAGTGATAGGGGGGATGACACTGCAGAACTTTAGTCTGCCATCATCAGAGTCCAATCTTCAGAGCTGATCCAATTGTTTCTTATCCAGACAGATCACTCTGGTGAGGGAGATTTAGGGGTTTCGAAAATGAAGAATAAAATTGTCTGAAACTTAAGCTATAAGGCCTAAACTTGTGTTTTGGAGTCTTTTATTTACATCATTATATTTGTGTTGAAGTAGCGCTCTCCTGTGTCAACTGTCCAGCCAAGGACAGTGAGGGGAGATGTCCTTCCCATGCAGGGAGACAGGTGATGCTCCCATGAGGCTGGCATGTGCTAAGGATATTCTTACACATACTAACTCATCCAGTCCTCCTAGTACCCGGAGGGCAACAGTATGTTAGCTTTCCGCTGCTGCGCAACAGGTTACTATATATTTTGTGGTTTAAAACACAACACATTCATTAATGTTCCAGGTCTAGAGGATAGAAGTCCAAAATGGGTCTCACTAAAACTCAAGGTGCTGTTGGCAGGCTGGGACCTGCTGGAGGCTCTAGGGGAGAATGTGTTTTCTTTCTTTCCACCTGTTTATAGACCCTTCTATTCCAGAGTCAGAGCCAGTCGAGCCTTTGTCGTGCTCCATCTTGCCAATGAATCTTCTACCTTCTTTCCAAATTTAAGGACCCTTGTGGTTACATTGGGCCCACCAGATAATCTGGGGTAATCTCATTATTTTAAGGTCAGAGGTGAAGGGGGAGCAGGTGTGTCACATGAGAAGAGAGGGAGCAGGAGAAGAGGGGGTGCCAAATTCCTTATGGGAACCCACTGAGCTCACTCATTACCATGGGGAGGCACCGAGCCCTGAGGGACCTGCCCTGTGACCTGCACTCCTCCCCAGGGACCTGCCCCATGACCTCCACTCCTCCCGTAAGACCACCTCCAACGCCGGGGATCAAATTTCAACCTGAGATTTAGGGGGACAAATATCCAAGTCCCGTCAGTCCCACTCAGGTCTCTGCCTTGAGCAGCCTTGCTGGGCCCTTCTCCCCTCCTCACTTTGAAGGCAGCTCTCACTCTGCTTCGTGGTTCTGTGTTTTTCCCAGGGGGTTGTTTGCTCTAATTAGACACAGACCACTGCTTGCTTAGCTTTGATAATAATTCTGCTTGTTAATAAACAGAATTAATCTTGATTAAACCAATTTATTCAAATAATATTCTATTTCCTTAGAGGTCTGTTTCTTTAGGCTTCTATGCTTCCTCTCTAAGTTCATTTTTTCTTTTCCTCTCAAAGGACATTTCTATCCTTACCTCACCTCACCAAGTAAATGTTTAAAGTATTAAAACAGGCACAACTCCCCTGAATTGTTTTCTTGATTCTAGCTGGTTGTTGTTCCTTTTGCTTTTAATTTTAATTAAGAGACGTATTAAAGGCAAAGACAGACTTGTTTCCTCTGCTTGTTTTTACTGCCAGACGACCCTGGATCACCAATCGTTAGAACAGGGCTCGAAAGTCAAAGTTTCCCGCTGGAGTCAACAGGGAGGCCAGTTTCTTGGCCTCTGTAAACGCCTTCCACAAATCTCTGAACATACTTTGCAGAAAAAGCTCTCTGGCTTGATTCCATCAGCCGGTTCTAAAGTTAGTCATCTGTCTTAACCCCTGGAGGTTCTCTTGTTCATACACTGAGCTGTTCCCAGCACCCTGCTGCCTGGAGAACATTCCCTGGAGATGTTCTCCCACCAAGAGGGCTGGAAGGGGCTCATCTATTCATCTTCTCTTTCCCAGTTTCAATACAGTGAACTATGTGGCTTCAATGGGCATGTAGTTTGAGGTTATTAGTTTTAATTTTTTTTTGCCACATTGATACATATAGAAATTTAATTTTAAGGCATTGACTTTATTAAGACGGATACCCTTTAGAAGGCCAAGGTGGGAGGACTGCTTCAGGCCAGGAGTTCAAGAGAAGCCAGAGCAACATGGCAAGATCCCAAGACCCTGTCTTTATTAAAAAAGAAAAAAAGAGGGCAGTGCCTGTGATTCAAAGGAGTAGGGCGCCAGTCGCATATTCTAGAGGTGGCAGGTTCAAGCCCAGTCCTGGCTGAAAACTGCAAAAAAAAAAAAAAGAAAAGAAGGAAAAATTAGCCAGGGGTGGTAGCACATGTCTTTGGTCCCTACTACTCAAGAGGCTAAGGCAGGAGGAGCACTTGAGCCCAGGAGTTTGGAGCTGTAGGGTGCTATGATGACCCTGCTGCACTCTAGCTGGGGTGACAGAGCTAGACTTTGTCTCAAAAAACAAAAAAACCCAAAATGCCTGTAATCCTAGCGCTCTGGGTGGCTGAGGCTGGTGGGTTTCCTGAGCTCAGGAGTTCAAGAGCCTGAGCAAGAGTGAGATCCAATGCTGGGTGTTGTGGTGGGCATCTGTAGTCCCAGCTACTCAGGAGGCTCAGTCAGGAGGATGGCTAGAGCCTAAGAGTTTGAGGTTGCTGTGAGCTGTGACGCCACGGCATTCACCGAGGGTGACAAAAAAAAAAAAAAAAGATTGGTGAATTTAGTATATTAAAATCATCACTTTTATTCACAGCAACCTCAAACTCTTGGGCTCAAGCCATGACACCCTACCTGGGGTGATGAAGTAAGACCCTGGCTTAAAAACAAAACAAAACAAACAAACCCAAACACCAGCACTCCAAAGGGAGTGCTACTGCTGGATAAGGAGCTGTGTCTGGCCATGGGTTACCTATTCCTTAGGATTCTGTCATTCTGCTTTCTCTTTTGTTCTAAATCCTAAAAGGGAACAGTTGCTTCAAGTGGAGTTTGTTCTTCCAAGTAGTAGATCTAATGCAAACTCATACTCATTCAGCTGTTCTCAATCCTGGTTCCACAGAGAATTAAGCCTAATGACCTCAGGAATTCACAGTATGTAATAAATTAACTTCTCTCCTATGCATCTAAACTATAACTAGCTTGGCCTCCTTCTTGGAAGAATTTGAGAAAATAGTCACTCAAATAAATTTCTGTAGAGCTCACTTCTCTAGAGAAACCCTGATTGAGAAGGACTCTAGGAAATCTAACATCTACTTTAGAATGAAGGCTTTATGAAACAGCACCTTGAAAGGCACTCAAAGGCCAGCGTTAGCGAGAAAGCTTCTGTGTTCACACTTGAGATGCTTCTTGCCTCTCTGAGAGCTCACACCGATAAGGGAGGCTGCTCACCTCCAGTTTGCTTTTCTTGGGTTCAGTACAGTCTCAGGCCTTTATTTTCTCTTTCTTAGTGTTAATACAATACACACACTGTAAATCCTCATTCTAGTCTCAGTTCTTTTAGTTACTACCTTCCTGACCTTTTCTAATCTCTCCTCATCTCAGTTAAGAGGAAAAACATGAGTGCTTCCTATTTTGCTGAAGGATCAAATAAGCATATGTTCTTGAAAGCACTTTATAAAATATGAAGCTCTGTTCTATTGCTGTGTTTCAGGCATTTATAACTCTAGGAATGAAGCAATGGGTCTAGATGGATCCACACACACGTGGGTTCAAGTCCAGACTGATACAGCAGGTCACTGATACACCCAGCTGAGGCAGGCAGGAAAGTTGTCACGAGCCATCAGTAATTGGACACTTGGCACTGAAGAATGGGGCTCCCTCAGCATGCCAAGAGGTAGGGCACGGAGCGGAGTGGCTGTACCTGACTGAGGGTGGTGACAACACCTGGGGATAGCAGAGTTAGAGAGCTACAGCTGGGAGGTACGGTCAGCCCGAGGGAAACCAAAGGGGGGACCTCCTTGAGACCTTAGGTGTTATGTTGGTAAAATTCACTAGAAGCAAGCTCAGAAGTGGAGCATTAAATGATGTAAATCAGCATATGCCTAAGTGTACTGGGGTCCAGAGACTCAACCTAAGTGCTTAATTCAACTGTATTTATGGGAGCATATGTGGAACACAAATTAGCAAATGTATACGAGGAAACTATTTGTTATAAGTTGAAAATCATGGTAACAGTAGTAGTAATAGTGGGGACTTAAAATTATTGAGCACATGTTATATGCCAGGCAGCATTTTAGATGCTTTTCTTATTTAATCTCTGCAACAATGCCATATGGTACTGTCGTAGGTTCTGTTACTTCTCCTTCATATTATAATAAGGAAAGTGAACCCTAGAAGGTGTCAGTGACTTGCTAAAACTAACACAAGGAGTAAATGGCATATGGCTATGGATTGGCTCCAGAGCAGGTATTTTAGTCCCGCATTCTAGGCAGCTTTAGTGCTGGTTTTGAGATACACAAAAATCCAGAAACATATCTGCGCAGATGGAAGCAGATAAAGCCCTCCCAGCAATGCCAATAAGCTGAGCGAGTTGACTCTGGGCATGGGTGAATCAGAAAGGATGAAGTTGACTGTGTCTTGGAAATGAAATAATGGATCACAACAGAGTCTATCTCAACACTTTTGTAGTGACCCACGTAGCAAACACAGATGAAGTGGTTGTTAGTAGGATGACCTTTAAATCTGGGATGGTAATACTAGGTAAGGCCATGAGAAAGAACTAGAATTTTATTGAATATTATTTTAATATATTTATGAGCTATATGGTCCTATCAGAAATGAATGATATTAAAAAATACAGGATCCTGTCCTATTCAAAGATATTTCAAGGTACATGAATGGATGTAGCTTGTTTAAAATCTTAAGAGCCAAAGAAATTCAAAATCCAAACAGGTAACATAGCAGCTTGAGTTAGGAGGAACTCAAATACATTTCCCTTTTGCTAGGAAACCCTCATTATGGGCTGCACAGCGGACTCAGCAGGCTCCATCAGGGATTCAAAGGGACTAGAAAATAATAAAGTTGAAGATGAAAGAGAAGGAAGGGAATGGAGAATTAGAGATGAGATAAATAAATGTTGAAAAGGTTATAACTTTGAGATATGTGGTGACTGTCACATTCTGTTTCAGGGAATAGACTATAATATATGAAATGCTTTAAAGGATGTGAATAGTCTGTGCTAATTTTAGTTTAATCATGTTTTCTTTCTGGATGATAAAAGGGACTAATTAATGTATACATTAATGATTGACATTTAATTCAGTGGATTAAATGTGTGGTAAATATGCAGGTCATATGATGTTATTAATAGAAGCTACTATTTATCGAACTCATACGTAGAAAATATTTTGGTTGTTGTTCATTTGTATTTAAATACAGCAACCCTTCTCTTGTGTTCTGTGAGTGTTTCCATTTCACATATGAAAAATGAGGTATCAGAAGTTAAGTCATTACTCAAGGTTACATGTGACTTGTTAGTAGGTGACTAAAGTCCATCTGATACCAAGGCCACCATGGGCACATTTAATCTTATTAGCAGTGACAATCCAAGGTAGTGGGGCTATGGGAGTTGTCCAGCACCAGCAAGGAGCATTTTATCACTGACTTTGTTTATAGATGTTTCTTCTACATTGAACTTGTGTTGTTTTCTTTTCATTTTTAACCGAGACCAAGTCTAGGTCTGTCACTCTGGGTAGAGTGCCATGGCATCTCAAAATCTTGGGCTTGAAGATTGTCTTGCCTCAGCCTTGGGAGTAGCTAGGACAACAGGTGCCACCATTCCTGGCTAGTTTTTCTATTTTTAGTAGATACAGAGTCTTGCTCTTGCTCAGACTGGTCTCCAACTCCTGAGCTCAAGGAATCCACCCGCCTTGGCCTCCAAGAGTGCTAGGATTACAGATGTGAGCCACCACGCCCGGCCTGAACTTGTGCTTGTAAACATTGCTCATCTAGATAAATTTTGTAATTACTTTTAATTTAAAAAAATATTTGGATTATAGTTGAAGAGACTTCTGCTTCTGACTGAGATAGAGTTACAAGAACTACATTTACTCTCTGAAACAACTAAGATTCAACACCAAATATGCATGAAATACATGAGACAACAGTTTTCAAGATGTTGGACATAACCCTTCAGAGACTGGCAAGGAATGGGGGAGCCCAGGTTACTGGCCACTGTCTCTGGGCATCAGGGAAATGGGGGGGGACCCTAGCATAGATCAGTGGATTCTCTCAGCTGAGGATGTGGAGTCAGGAGTCTGGAGAAGTCAAAATGGTTAGAATTCACAGGACAGAGTATTAGAGAGGAAAGAACTGCACGGGGGCAGGTGTGTGTGTGTTTTGGGGTGGGAGGCTCTGGAGATGTACAGAGCTTCCCCTGCAGTTTCTGTTGGGCCTGACCAGCCCATACATCTGCAGAAATTACATGAGGCCAGAGAGAAAACCATCCAAAAGGCGGAGCTCCCACTAAATTCTGGTCCCACCAGTCAGAGTGGAAAACTTCATAACACGTGGGTTATTATCAAGTACTCAGAATGTTCTTGACTCAGTAATGGGAAATAATTATCCAGAGACTAAAAGCAGCTCTGTTTTAACCTAATAAAACTTAACAGCAAGACTTGAACAAACTGTGTTTCCAGGTAATTTAACTTTGTCCCAGATTAGAGCTCAAGAGTTTATAGAAATAAACAAAAATGCAGGTTCTGATTAGGTAAAAGTCATAATATCTGGGCTTCCATAAACAATAAGTAGGTGTATAAAGAGGCAGGAACACTATTTTTTAATGAAGAGAAAATCCAATCAACTAAAACTGATTCAGAAATGATATGAGTGATAGAATTGAAAGAAAAGAACATTATAACAGTTATAGTCATATTTCACATTTTCAAGAAGCAGTGAGAAAGATCAAATATGTTAAATAGAGATATGAGAGCTGTCAAAAAGACCTAAATCTAAATGTTGGAGATGAGAACTGGGTGAGACTGATAGCAAATTAAACATTGTAAGAGAAAAAATGAGTGAACTTGAAGACAAAGCAATATAAATTACCCAAAATGAAATACAGAGATTTAAAAAAGGCTTAAAAGGGGCCAGCAATTGTGTTGTGACTGGTCGCTGCCGTGATGGCTGCCAGGCACTGACCCATGGAGGGTCGAGTGGGCCTCTCGGGTCTAACTGGGCCACCAAGCTGATTCCTACAACTTTCCCTCTTAAAACTCTCCCATGAAGACATCCAGATTTGAGAAAAAGCAGCATAGACAACTTTCCTAAAGATAAAGATAGTATTATTAAATTACAAACGTATCTTGTAGAATAATTCCTAAAAAGCATGGATTACGTTTCTGTCAGGAAAATACAGAGAAATAAAGTATGAAATAATTAATGAAGATCAAGAAAATTTAGCCGATAATAGAGAAATAAGCCAGGTAGATGTTGAAGAAGTTTGGTGACATATTATTCTGATCTCCCTGCAAACCATTTTAGGTGTGCCATCTCTAGAAGAATTCATCAATCCAAGACAGCATGGCCAATACAAGTACAGCAGGTGACCCTCCTCCCTGGGATTCTCCTCCTCCTCCCATGAAATGCCTATAGCTTGGCCAAGAAATAATGCCGTGAATAATCCCACCTATGTTGGCTTTGAACAAGATGTATTTAGAACAATTGCAGATTATTTTCTATATTTCCCTGAACCTCTTCTTACCTTTGAATATTATGAATTATTTGTAAACATTTTGGTTGTCTGAGGCTACATCACAGTTTCAGACAGACCCAGTGGAATACATAAAATCTAAGACCATCCGCAATCTTCACAAACTCTTCACTTAAACAATTTTTTTTAATTAATTAATTAATTAATTTATTTTTTATTATAGATAAAAATATGCACCATAGATGTGGCCCAACCAATTACCCACCCTCCATCCAAACCTCCTCCCTCCCTTCCCCTTCCTTGGTCCTTTCCTCATAATCTTGTGGTATAGTTGGGTTATAGCCTTCATGTGAAAGCTATAGCTTAGCTTCATAGTAGGGCTGAGTACATTGGATACTTTTTCTTCCATTCCTGGGATATTTGCTAAGGAGAATATGTTCCAGCTCCATCCATGTAAACATGAAAGAGGTAAAGTCTCCATCTTTCTTTAAGGCTGCATAGTATTCCATGGTATACATGTACCACA